>VZTF01001612.1:3028023-3123255 GCA_013397755.1 Cnemophilus loriae | reverse complement strand
AGGGAGGGAGGGAGGGAGGGAGGAAAGCTTGACTACAATTTGTTCTGTAAATGGTCTCAGAGTGTTTCAAAAGGAGTTTTGAATCTTGCCAATGAGTTCACATGGACATTCTGGGCATATGTTAACTCATGCTGCTGAATTAGTTTCTCTTCTCAGCAAGTGGAGAATTACTTTCTCTACTATTGTCTTATGAGTACATGGAGAGTCTGCACATCTCTTTTGAGCAGTTTGCTGTTCATGTCATTTAAAATAGTGAAGGCTGAAATTGTAGGATGCCTTAGGAAGGTAAAAGTGTTTACTAGTTACATCTTACATCAAAATTCTTGCTCCAAAGTAAGCAGCTAAACAATGCTTATCTCCTTGAGGTCTGCTTTGGAGGCAACAAAATCTTACTCATTGGGTTCAGTGGGAACTGAAAGCCCCTATCTGAACAAAATTTGACCCAAAGACTTAAAAGAACAGAAGATATCTATGAAAAGGTAGCTCTTGACTCTAAATTCCACATTAGCTCCTTAAGGATCTGCCCAGAGACTAATGTAGAGACAGAAGCCCCGTCATGGCCTGACCTAAAGCACATGAAATTCAGCCAGAACACCTGAGTTATTTCAAAAGATTCAGATCGGGCCCTAAAGGAGTCACCTGCAACAATTCAAACCCCAAACAACAAGCAGGATAGGTGTTTTTATTTATTGTTTCCTGTCTGACAACACAGAACCCGAATTTTCCAGTGTATTTCACATGATCCTTGCTTTCTTAAAGTGCTTCATGGAAGCTCAGTGTTTTCCCCAGATTTCGGGCTGATGTGCAGGGAGACGTCAGTGGATTTGTTGTAGATTTGCAACTGCACTGAGAGTGTCACCAGAACCTCAAAGTGACTCGAAACCTGTACTTCAGCACTTCACTTTTATTTGGATTTTAAAGCTTTGCTCAGCTAATTCTACTATGTCCCAGCAGCCTGGAAAATCCCCAGGAAAAAACCCCTAGGGACTGCCCTTTTGCTATTGTCTCTTTCCAAAAGGGGCCCAGGTAGTGACTTGTGAGTTCCCTCTACACAAAGCAGAGAGAGGAAAAAAGAACTAATCTCCCCTGCCCCCCGTGTGCGAGAGAAAGCCAGGGCTCAGCAGCGTGTGTGCGTCCCGGCAAGAGCGGGGCTGGGGCACAGGATGACCTCCGGCTGCCTACGCGCCACAAAGGGACCATGGCATTGACACAGCCTGACTGCTCTCCTTCGGAGGGGACAGATTGAGAGGAAGTGACCCTTGGTGCCCCGCTTCTGCAGGGGATCTTGTGAAATAAGTGTTGCTCTTCTCTTCCTTCCTTCCTCCGGCAGCTCAAAGAATTTAACGATGAGAAATCGCTCGCTTTTACTTCATCATTCAAAGAGCGAGCAATGAAGAGACTTTTTCCTTGAAAGGGATGAGGAGGAAGTGTAGAGGAGCTAGCCTTAACTATTTACTTCTCTCTTGGGAAATCCAAAACTGGTCCACAGGGTTCATGGATGACAGGGCAGCAGGCAGCAGCAGCAGGAGCTCTGAGTGAGGCTGTGGGAGTCTATCCGGGGTTGTTTTCTAAGGGGACTCATAAAATGATCCCTGCGGCCCCATTCCCAAGAACCAGGAACATTGGGATGTTCAGAGCTGTTTAACACAACTCCCCAGTGGCATCTGGTTACTTCCTAGTGAAACCCACATCTGGGAGGACAAGAAGGATTCTGGGGACTGTGAAAAGGAAAAGGCTGATTTGGGGTAAAGGAAGCAGAAATGGTTAGGCCCATGTCACAGCTGTGTGATCAATCTCTGCCCATCCGTGCTGAAGTTCACAATGCCAGACTTTGAACCCAAGGCCAAGCCTGGGTAGGTTTGAGCATCAAGGTCCTATGAGGAGCAGCTGGGGGTGTTCAGCCTGAAGGAGGCTCGGAGAGGGCCTTATCACTCTCTACAACAGGAGAGGTTGTAGCCAGATGGGGTTCGGTCTCTCCTCCAAAGTGAAAAGTGGTAGGACAAGAGGAAATGGCCTCGAGTCGTGCCAGGGGAGGTTTAGATTGGATAGTAGGAAAAAGTTTCTTCAATGAAAGGGTTGTCAAGCACTGGCACAGACTGCCCAGGGAAGTGGTGGAGTCTTATAAATCCCTGTAGGTATTTATAAGACGTGTAGATGTGGCACTTAAGGACCTGGTTTAGTGGTGGATTTGGCAGTGCTGGGCAAACGGTTGGACTTGATGGTGTAAAGGTCTTTTCCAACCTAAACAATTCTGGCATTCTATGATAAACATGTCATGCGCAGCCCTCGTTCACGTCTCCTGGCTCTTGAGGGGCAGTAGGTAAAGCACGTGGACTCGGTCTCTCCCCTCCCTCTTCAAAGAAGTTTTAAATGTCTCTCAGATGCACTTGGGGTAAGTTGGGGAGGGAGGGAATGACCTTTGGATTCTCCCTCCAGAGGGAACCTGAGAAAATGACCTTTTGGCCCTTAGCTCTGCAGGGGCTCGGGAGAGGTCGGGAGGAATGACTCTTGGTCCAATCTTGCTCGCCACGGGGGCTAGGGGAAGGAAAAAGAGAAAGAACTCCAGGAATATGTGATCACGGGAATTTCTGTCGTCTTCTGAAAAAGAGGCATGTTTACTTCGTAGCTCCTGTAAGAAAAATAACCTGCCACTGAGAAACAAGCAAGTCCATTTAAAGCAAGAAAAAGCCTGAACTCAGTGACCTAGAAATCAATGCCGAAAGTAAAAGCTGATAAATAAATAAATAAGTAAATAAAATAATCAGGGATGTCGCGCAAAAATCAAGGGGTGCCCTCTGAAGAGGTGTAATCAAGGCTCTGAGCCTTCCGTTATAATGGTTTTGATTAAAGAAAGCTGTGCAGAAGTAATCTATTTTATTTTTAAATGGCCTGATTTTCCCTCGCTACTCTCTTGGAGGCTGAACCTAGAACAATTTGAAGGAGGACATGAAGTGTTCAGTGAAAAAGGCAAGAGAAAAGGTATGCATTTAATGAAAAGTAAAACCGTCATCAGCTTAAGTTACTTTTGGGGTTTGATGGCACACATTAAAATTCACTGAAAATAGCAGTGCTCTGGTAAAATAAAAACATGAAATCCTGGCTGAACAAGCCACACAGTTCTGCACTTTTTCCACAAAACCTGCAATATATTTACAAGCACAGTTGTCACCCAGAGCTGAGGATGGGGCTCATCATATGCTGTGTACCTGGGGGTTTATTTGTTCTTTTTACTCTACCCAGTATAAAAAAAACTTTAAAACTTCCTTCCAACAAACTTTATGTTTATTCAGAATTTTGAACTCTTCACTGGTTTCCATTATAGCTGAAAACTTCTTTAAGTGTGAAAATATTCCTGTTTTTATATAGGGTCAAACATATTTTCTTTGCTTGATAAATAAAGACAAATAGTAGAAAAGAACCTCAAAAGAATCCCAGCGAGGGTGGGAGGGGAGAGAAGTTTACATTTTCTTCCTCGAGAAGGTCAGATGTTTATTCAAGCCTATCTGAGCCTTTTGAACAGAGCCTGGGCTGGAAATCTCCTGAGAGCAGCGTTAAGGGATGGCTGCCTTCAGAAGGGCCGGCCACAGAGTGGTCTGCTGGCTTCAGAGTCTGGCAGTGCCAAAGGTGCACTGAAACACAGGGTGCAGAAACTGAGTCTTTTTCCAAAGCAGTTATTTGAATAAAGCAAGCAGAGTTCTAGTCATAACCTGCATTGTGGCAGCAAGAATCCAGTGTGCATTACTTCCTGCCAGCACTCCAGTTCCTCCTGGGTGAGTTACATGTTGGAATAGGGGGATGCTGTGCCATTCCATAGAGTTTTGCAGGTGAACATTTCTAGTCACAGTAATTTTTAGGAGAATTTTGAAATATTATTATCAATATTCATCTCTTTCTCACTTTTTTTTTTTTTACATTAAGATAAGCTGCATAAACTATTAAAGCCTAGAAAAGCAAAGAGAATCCAAAACTTCTACAGTGTGCAACTTTGGTTTGGTAAGTTACATGTTTTAGTGGAAAGCCAGGCCATATCTTCATTTGCCTGTGGTCAAATTTTTGAGAAGATAAAGCAACTGATTGCAGCTGGTTTTCTTTTGACACCTCTTAATGCTTCAGGCTTACAATGGTGTTATTTTCACATCGGAAGTTTGACATACAAACTAACGTACACAGAAAGAAAAACATTGTTGTGTAACTTGGTCTATAAAAGCTTCAACAGCACATTTACAGCATGGCAGAGCTGTTTAAAGCTGAAAATCTTAACACTGCTTCATGGAGGATGGCTGCGAACGTGAGCACAGGCAAGGTGCTGATGTCTTCTTTGCAAAGGTAGGCAAGAGCATTAGACAGTGCCTGCAGGCACAGCTTTCTCTGTCAGGACTAGGTCCTGGAAGTACTTCTCTCCTAATAAAATACAAGAGTCCAAACAGACCTGCAAAATACAGTTTTTGTAGAGACTTGGAAATTACCTTTGGCCACAATGAATGGGCGAAAGCTGGTTGTGTCCTCCAATTCTCACTCATAATTAACATTTGATTTCTAAAAGCGTGGCAATCTTGTATGTTCTTTTCAGGAACAGCATGTGTTCTCTATTCAGAGGAAATCAAAGTTGTATGATGTTTACATTTCAGCAGCCTGCTTCAGACAATGAATTTAGCCATTCAAAGCAAATCTGCTTTTAAATAATATTAAGATAACAAGGAAGTCATGGAACAGACGACCAAATGAAGTTATATTTCTCACCTGTTAAAATTACTTCTATAATATGCTGTCTGCTGCCTTAGCTTCTGAGGTCTGCAGGTAAAATAATCAATGGTCTGAAACAAAGCTGCTTAACCCATTTGTGAGGAATAATGTCATGGCACTCGTGGCCTTGCCTGTATCTGGGCAGGCAGATCCTTTCCCAAAAGCGAGATTATTCCTTTCCCAAAAGTGAGACTATCCCTTTCCCAAAGTGGGACTCACCCTCTGCAGCCGTCTGGGAGCATCCTACACAGCAGCCATGTGGCACTTTTTCTGCTGGGAGACCATTTTACATCTTTTAAAAAAACTTTTTACAAGGTACTTATGCATTGGTGCACTGCCCATTCTGAGGGACAGTTATGGGAAAGCACCCCAGAGGTCATTTATAAGGCCTGTGGTACCCTAAGGTGCCTCGATTATCTCTGCATAATGCTGAACCATGCTGTGTAGGCACATCTTTTTGTTGCTCTTCAGGAGAAAATTTACTTCATAATGATGAGGAAAAGCTGAACAAAATTTGATTTATCCAGAAATAATGTCCTTTTTTGTCCTCTTGAAGACACAGTTTTTCATGTGGTAGCAAGAGACCTCTTTTGCAAGGTGTAGCAAGAAGGAAAAAAACAGTCAGCTCTAAGAAACACAGTCACTTGAAATCAGCTAGAATTCACTGTGTGGTGTACAAACGCAGTGGACAAATCCCCATGTTTATTAAGGATGGAAAAGTTGCTTGGTGTGTCACCCACAAAGCTCGGACTTGGCTTCAGCAAATGGTTTTTCTCTTGGTTCATGTCCCAGCCTTGTTTAGTTCACGTGAACATTTCACAGGTTATGCCGGGATTCCATGTAGATGAAATGTAAATCCACTGAGTTTTTGCCAGCAAGGACTGAAAAATGTGATTAGTACATTAAGTGAGAAAAAGCAATGTGTGATGAAAATCCATGTCTTTGACACCATTAAAGTTCTTTCTGTTAATAGTGGTGAGCAGTGGTTGTAAGTCTGTGTCCATTTGTGTGAACGGGATGAAAAATAATGAAAAGATGACTGGAATCTCAGAAGTGTAGGGATACTAATACAACCACCCTTCTTGTACAGGGATTGGTTGCCATGCCCCTGGCATGTGTTTTTTACCAAAATACCACTGAGCAGTGCATGTTTGCTGGGTGGGTATTGTAGCACATCCTAACACAAAACAGAGAGGGGGCATTCAGTGACCCATTCTGATTAACTGGTTAACAGGAGCCTCCTCATACTCATTACATCTATTCAGCCATACCACTTTTGAAATCTGAAGGCACAATTTTATCTGAGAGTCCATATGGCTTATCAGGAAACTGTGCATATAGAAAACTACCACAATCCTGAACCAAGATAATATTTATCTAATAGACCATAACAACTTGGAGAGAGTCAATATAGTCTCTCATTTGAGCATGCATTTTGATATGCATTCTACCTATCCAAACACAAGTCATTTACATTGCGAGCTATCTGTCTGGTAAATCCGTGTTTAGGTAATTCTTATAACAGTGGGGCTTTTTTACAAGAGAGATTGTGAAGATGGCTTGAATGTATTGTAGTCCATGGACTAATTTGGAAATTACTGAGTATTTGCCTGATAGATTGTAATGGACTCTGATGGAGCTGTTGGCCTTTATCAGCTAAACCCATATTTTGGTATGTAAGCAAATTTAAAAAAGCAAAATGTTTGCAGAATAATCAACCATGCTGCTCTGTTTGACTTGCAGCCTCCTGCCTGCTTTGAGCCACCAGGTTGGTGGAAGGAGGGACTGTCTGCTACCAGGGCACAGACGTGGCAGAAATGAGCCATTACCGTGAATTCTCTCGCGTCCCTTCAACTCTGAGTAGCCTGAGAGCGTGGAGAGCAGATTGCTGCGGGCTAATGGCTGAGGGGAGAGTGAAGAGGTAACCCTGCTCACTTAATCCCATACAGCCCTGCAGAGAATATCCTGTGGGGAAGCCGTACTTGCCCTGGGAGTCCCGAGCAGATCCCTGGCTGTATGTTTAGAAAGCCTTTAACAGGTTAGTTAAATAGGCTTAATCATCCTCACACTCACTGTGTTTTCTGTTCTGTTTTCCCTCCATTGGAAAAGCAAAGGAAAATAAAGAGAAAAATGGAGAGAAGGCAGAGAGTGGTGGAATATGGAAAAAGAAAACTAGCAACTAGATATTGTTTGAGTTTTATTTCAGTTTGGATACTGTTCAAAGTGAAGGATCAGAAAATTTTCAAAGAACACGGGGTTTTGTGAAAAATACACTCAAAGAGATTTTTCTTTTAAGGCAGCATTTTTGGCAAACCCTAGCCAAGAAAATTAAGTCTTCCTGAGGAAGGATTGTCCGAAATCACAGTGGCCCCTCAGCTTAAGCTCTGAGAGGCCACAATAAGAGGGATGAAGGTGTCTCTCTTCTTCACTGAATGTAGAGGGACCCCACGTGGCTGGTGTAGACTATGTGCCTGCTTCCTAAATGACTCCAGTTAGGGGAGTTGAAACCTACTCAAATTCTGCTTTTTCACTAGCTTGTCTCATTGAAGAAAAAAGGAAAAGCACTCAGGCAGTACCAGCCTTTCCAACAATTTTCCATGAGTTACCATAGCAGATCTCCTCATGTATCAGTGTTCACAATCCTTTTAAGTAAATTCATTTCAGTCACGTTTATACCATCTCCAAGACATTTGGTGGCATTTCCAGAAGAGGCAGGAGATGCTGACACCGGGTGGAGTAGAGAGGGAGTTATTCTGTGTTGGAACCACACAGAGAATAAGTGATACTGTGTGCTACAGTTTTGGTAGGTCTTAATGCAACTGTACTGAGAGTTGCAGTTACTATCATGATGAGACATTTATGAAGTCTAAATTAAAATTCTGATAAATAATGTAAACTGAAATGCAAATTTTTATTAGATCTCATTTTTCTGGAGGAGTATCAGTAAAATAGCAGTTGACATGGTGCCAATAAGATAGTATAATGGAAGGTAGTATTTAATTTCCTTGAAAATGAATTTAGATTTGCTTATTGAGGGTCTGTCGTCAGCTGTTAAGCTGCAAGAACAGGCTTCAAGACCTACTAGATTGACTACATAACCCAAACCCTTCCTATTAGCTAAATAAATAAATAAATATAATCCGTATTCCTCCGTAGCTATTAATGAAACAAGTTGCTGTGTGGCAGATATGAAGGTGTCAAGAAGAAATGAAGATTCTGAGCATAGAGGTTGCGTGAATCACCACAAAGGTTTGTCTTAGTTTTTAAGAAGAGGGTTAACTGAAAAGAAATGTGCTGATTTCTGCCCTGCCATGTCTTGCCCACCTTACAAAGTGAATGACGGGAGATGAGCCTTTCCACAGTATCCCTCATTTCTGCTGAGGCAGTATAAGGCTATCTAGGAAGCTCCAAGCTGGTTCCTGTGTACTCTGCATGGTGAGTAAGCATGCTATATTTAATTTCCATTGAAACAGCAACATAGATTCAACAGTGCATCTTCCTGAGGCTTCCTACATACTTTTGTATTTCCTCTGTCACCTCTAGTCTCAGTTCTTGCTCTTCCTCACTTTCTACTCTACCAAACCAGTGATAGTTGTGCCTAATGTTCTCAACAATATTTCTGTCTCAAGCCCATCTCTGACCCTCTCCTGCTCTGGCCTTCAGCCATACGTGTACATTTTTTTTCACCAAACTAAACTGATGCATATTTCTAACCATTGAATAATTCTAAGCACAGCCATCGCATCGTCTCTCTTTTAAGGCGAAGGGATTTGAGACAAGCAGTTACTAAGTTCAGGAAAACAGCATTTGCCATCAGTGAGGATGGCCCATGTTTGAAGCATATATTTAAGTGTTTTGCAGAATCAGAGTTCCAGTCAGTCACCTACATGCCTCAGTTTCCCCTCAGTTGCCCCAGGGGAGTTACCCTTTACCCACATTACTGATGTATGGTGAGCTCCCACTGACTATGTGCTCATGATGTGCTTGGGAAAATGCCATTAGCTTTTCCAAAGGTCTGAATTGCCTCTCTTTAATTTTAACTGGTTTCATTCGTAACCTCCAATGTTCTTTCCCTGTAGATTGAGTCCGTGTGTGATTTCTTTATGGGTAAAATTAAAATGCATCAGGAAAGTTCCTGAATAACAAAATGCAGCACTCCAGCCACCTGGAGTTTTACTCTATTTGTATGCCCACTCCTGCTTCAGTGACTCTTTCAGAGGTTCCCACTCACAGCTGCAGCTAAGTGGGCCCGTCTAAAGGTGACAGATTGAGAATATATGTTCAAGTACATATATAAGTGTATATATAGATTTCCATTCCTCCTTTGTTTCTTCCTCCCGTTCACTGATGTTAAAATCACACATTTGCAATTTAAACCCCACCATACATTGTTATTTTGTAAAATAGTAAAAACATTGCTCACCTTCGTCCCTTCCCTTTCACAGAATTTCGCAAACATCTTTTCCCTCATTCCTGGTTGATGAGGGACTCTCATAAAGCTAGTGATCATCTGCTTTGACCATATCCTTGTCATCCCAGCAGAAGTATTTCCTGCACCACAGTGTTCCCATGTAGGTCTAAGCTGACAGTTGACTAGGAAAGCTTCAGATCCAAATCAGACTTCCTGACACAACCGATATGTTCCTCGCAAGGCTCTGTGGAGTGTCATGGCTTGTACTGCATTATATTTACCTGAAAAATTCAGAATCTGGTCAATACTGTAAAGCTCTCAAAGTTGAAGGCACTCGCACTGGCAGGCGGGGGGAAGCCATGATTCTGGGCTTACGTTTTTACATCTGTTTGCTTCAACCACCCTTGTGCTGCTTTTGTGTTCACTTTCTTTGAATATTCATGTGATTGAATTCTGTGTCCATTAACATTCACAGAAAGTGAACCTCAGAGCTGCACATATATTTGCAGAAGCAGCGGTTTACATTTGCACACTTAGGTATTCATAGCTAAAGGCACTCACTCGAGGAACAAAATCACTACCATTTAGCCAGCCAGTCCCATGCAAAACTGTTTATTACCCACAAAGAACTGATTTTTGATCCTGCTATAGAATTTTTTTTGCTTGCTTTTAGAAAAAATTGTGTATGTAAATCACTACTTTCCATACATTTGTGCAAATAGAAGAAAAGCTTAGACAGATTATGTATTAGGATGTATTTGTTTAGAATTTGGATACTCCTGCCACAAAAGCGTGACCTCTAGTAGATCTTGGTGGTATAGAAACTACGACACACAGCTGAGCAGATACAGGCTTTTCAGCAGAGATGTTACACATCCACCTGACACAGTTAATTAAAATGTCACTTCTATAGGAGTAAAGGGAGATGAATGTGAGCCAAACAGCTGAGCAGAGAATTTTGTTTTGCCTTTGAGCAATTCACTGTAATTTTGTTTAAACACAGGGTGGGGTTTTTTTTCCATTGTATTGATCAATAAAGAGCTACAAAATTTACCCTAAAAAAACACTGGCACATTCAAACCCTTTTTTTCACAACTTAGGCTTATTGGTCCTAAACTTTCCAGCCTGTTCTGCACAGTGGCCTGACACACTCTCATCCCTGCCAAGACCCCTTGTGATTTCAGTGGGAGTTATAACAATCTTGCCAGGAGGGTGTTTAGCATCAAAGGCTGCACTAAGTGACGACGTGGGGTTAAGCCATGCTCCATCAGGGTATATGAAATAGCATGTGGTTTGTTGGAAACGTAGTCTAAATGCAAACACTGAATTGGCACAAATGTCAGGAGCATTTGACGGTGTGTGTTGATGGCCCAAAGCTGAGAGGTGTTCCCAACAGAGGAGAACTGATATGTGATAAAGGAGGGATTGCATGGTGCTTCAGACTGAAATAATGGAAACAGGGTAAAATTCACACTCAAGGTGCAAAATAGTAACTGATACATTTGGAACTGACACCCAAAAAATACGTCCCATAAGATGGGAGCTCATCACTGGAAATGACTGAAAGGTCATGAGCTGATTGTACAGCAGCTGTGAGCCACCAGCCCCAGGGTGCTTGTGAGGAGGCTGCCTTCAGTTGTACCAGGAGTGATATTCCTAGGAGAGCTAAGGATGTATCAAGGTAAGTGTCGTGACCTGCTGCGCTGGTCTAATGCCTCACTCCTGCCCTAAAAACAGACATGAGTCTTGTGCCCTTTTCCAACACTCAGACACGGCTCCCACTATCTCCTGTGCACCATCTCTATTTTCCTCGGACCCGTCTCATGGTCTTCTGTGGCCTGTCAGTCCAGTCTCCTGCAATTTTTGGTAACCAAGGAACAAAAAATGGAGCTTTACTGAGTAAATGAGCTGCATCCGTTTGCAGAGGGATTCAGAGAGACACATACCTACCACGTGGTTAATGACAAGAGTGTGTAGCAGAGAGCAGAGATGGGGAAAAGGGACAGGAGTAGGCACTGATTCTACTGGGAAGTGGCTGTTAGGTCAGTTTATCCCATTTTGGGAAAACTGCTGCCATAGTGGCTTTGAGTAAGGCTTTGGCAGGAGCTCGTCTGAGGCATTGCATACACATGATGGTCACTCCAGGATGGGTCTTTTGGTGGTGTCTTTTTAGAGAAGCCAAAGAAAGGAGGTTCAGTCTACTTCACTGCTCTCCAGAGATGCTCCTGGGACACTCAAGAGTTGGGACTTGCTTGCCAGTTGGAAAATGTATTCTGCCAGTTGGCAGCCTCTGTGAGAGGCTTGATCCCAGATCTCCAGTCTGTGATAGCAACTCGTCAACAAGAAGCAGATTGCAGAGTCTGCCATGCCAGCACACGAGTGCTGCAAACACCATTATATGGTCCTTTTGGTAAGCCTGTTAGGGTTTTTTTGCCCTCAGCTGAAATCCTGGTCCAGAACCCGCCTCCTCTACTCAGTAGAAATCTAGTGATTTTCAGTTAAGTGTATTTAAGACCAGGGTACGCAGGGGATCGAGTAAACTCAATGGCGAAACAAGAGAAGGCAATTAGTGAGATATATGGCCAGGCTCTTAATTACCACATTGAAAGCAAATGGTCGCAAGGATACAAATACAAAAGACAAATCTGCTCAGGGATAGCAATGAGCCTCCAGCTCCTAGACGCCCCAAGAGGCTTTTCAGCTACCAGACCTGGGAATCAAGAGCTCCTGGAGACATCCTACCTTCCAAATTTCTCCCCCATTTCCATCTATCCTTGTATTCCTGGTGTTGTACCAGCTTCAGGAGCGGGTGACCTGTTTTTATCCAATAATCCTTTCCTGGGCATTCCTTCAGCATCAGGTGCTTTCACCATATAGCAGCTTACCCATCTTTGTCCAGATCCAGATGTGGAGCAGTGAGAGGGATCCCTTCATCCTTTCCCGTGCCATCACTTTGCAGTAGCTGTGCCACGCAGTGCTCTCTCCCCCTGCAGATATTCCTTCAGTGCTGTGCCCAAAACTGCAGGTCCCAGCATCCTGTAAGTGGTGTCTGAAAGGATCCAGCACTGTGACAAGCAGTGCCAGGGCGCACATCCAACCAGCGCAGGAGCATGAGGAGCCTGGGAAAAATGTGAAGGACAAGGTGTTTTCTGCCTTTCAGAAAAAGAACCGGGAAATAGGACTGGGAAATAGAGCAGGAGGTATGAGAACTGGATGATTTATGCGTACATACCCACGAGAAAATGAGAAGCAAAGTTTCAAACTGGCAATTCATTTGGGTTTTTTATTGATTATAAATTGAATCTCCAAGCTATAATTAATAACCTGAGCCTGAACCATACCTGTTATAGGGAGTTGCTAACACATCTCTATAAAATGTCTAGCAAGGCAGTAGCTAAACATAAATTCTGTGAAGCTTATGATTCCCAGCATGTTATGAACTTCCTATAAAGGCAGTCTGTTGTTATAAAACACAGCAGCAGGCATGGCCATGAAGTGCTGCTTGAAAATATCTCTTCTAGCAACTGTTTTCAGTGTTGCTACACTTTTTGTGTAACCTTTGTAAGGTTTCTGTGGTCCATTTTCACCTCTTTCTTCTTTGTTCTTGAATAAAATAAATGCAATAATCGTATGTGAAAGTACGTTCAAAGACCACTAATGTTATTTTAATGTCTGTGTATATGTCATAATTTATGCTTTTTTCTTTGGACACAGTTATTTATATCCACAGCTGAAAATTCAGCTTTGGGCTTGGGGCTGTGTGATTTGGGCTGAAGTGGCATTGCAAATTTTGACTTTGTGGATGGGGGTTTTTTGTATGTACATATATATACAAAATTCTTTTGCCTTGACAGGCCTAAAAAGGGGGCAAAACCACCCAAATGCTTTTATCTCTTCTCTTACACATGACTCCAACAATAATATAATAATTTTCATTTTAAAGTGCACTAATGCCATTTTAATCATTTTTGAGCAACTAACGTAATACAAAGGAAAGGATGAAATGGAATATTTGTGGCTGCAGAGACAGATATCATTATTCAAGGGTAGAAGCATGTGAAAGGGTAAAGGGGGTTTAAAGAGATACTCTTTTGTTGTACTTAACACTGATAAATGACATACAAGTCAGGATAACAGGGCAGTGCTCCTGTCAGGGAGACAGTGATAAATGTGGAGGCTGGGACAGAAAGGTCCACTAAACAGAAATCTGTATATGACACGTTGCACATTTGATAGACTTGTCTGCATGGTCTAAGCCACAAAGTGTTCCTCTTGGCTCAAATTATGGCCCTCGAGCACATCTTATACAGCCACTGAGTTCGTGTTTGTTTTCCCATTTCCGTGTGGCAGCAAAGATCAATTCCCCTTAATCAGTGCCACACACAGGGCTAAAACCAGCGAGCAAAAATGTTCTTATATAAATATAATTGATATCTCTTTCAGGCAAATCATTGTATAATATGAAAAAAAAGCAAACAGACCTTTTTATTATTAATGCAGTCTCCTTTTTAAAAAATGCCCATCATCAGCCTGTTAATCAAAAGATTCATTTAAGAGAAAACAAAATTTCCTGTTATTTCTTTATGAATTAAACAGAAGGCCTGTGATTTTTGCATTAAGCTTCCTACATCCCATGCAACATGACCTGTACTTCTTGAATGTCCTCAGCATCAAAAATGAAGACAAAGCAGTGGAGACAGTCAGAAAAGGCATTTATGTCCTCCAGAAGCAACTTTACAGTTCACAAAGAAAAAAAGCCAAGAATTCACTCATGTAACATTCACTGTGCCCTCCTAACAGATGGCCAAGGCTTGTGCTTTCAATAGGAGGAGCGTGCATGAAGGAGTCCATGTGATACCAGGTAAAAACACAAGGAAGATTGAATGAAAGCAATTCTGCAGGACTGGTGCAGAATTAGAGACTGATGGTCAGTTACTTTTGGGTTCCTTTAAGGACACAGACATTTTGACTGCCGTATTCTGCCAGTCTCACTGAGCGTTGTGAGTCTGGTGGTGCAGTGGAGACTTGCCAGGTTCTAGGTGGGAACACTTTCTCTGTTACAGCAGGTTGTGAACGCATCACACCTTAGGTGAAGCTACCATACATGTCTGTGGGTACCAATATCACAGGAGCATAGAATGGTTTGAGTTGGAGGGGACCCTAAACACCACCTAGTTCTGAAGCCCTTGCCGTGGGCTGGGATACCTTCCACTCAGACCAGGTTGCTCAGAGCCCCATACAACCCAGCCTCCTCTGGAATACTACCAGAGATGGGGAATCCACAGGTTTCCTGAGCAACCTGTGCCAGTGCCTCACCACCATCACAGTAAAGAATTTCTTCCTAATAGCTAATTTAAACCTACTCTCTTAGTTTGAAGCTGTTCCCCCTTGTCCTATCACTTCATGTCCTTGTCAGAAGTCCCTCTCCAGCTCTCTTGTAGCCCCTTTAGGTACTGGAAGGTGCCCTAAGGACTCCCAGGAGCCTTCTTTTCTCCAGACTGAACAACCCCAGCTCTGTCAGCCTTTCTCCAAGGGAGAGGTGCTCCAGCCCTCTGATCGTCTTCATCACGCTCCTCTGCACTTGCTCCAGCAGGTCCATGTGCTGACACAGTTTAACAATGATGAGTCACAAGGGCATTGTTGAAACCTGAATTTCAAAGCTACCCAGCTTCATATCTGCAAGTGTCACCACTGGCTGCTTTTGTCCCTTCCATCTCCAGCACAGTCCCAGGCAGTGATGTAGAGAGGCACATCTGTGGTCCAGGCCATGATCACCTCTGGCTTACTGAATTTAGGGCTGGGAAAACAGATGGGACAGAGCTCCCCTCTCCAGCACTGTGCAGAGGAGACGGGGACAGCGACGTAAGGTATCTGTGTTCACTTTTCTGCTGAGAACTCCCTTCTTCCAAAGTCTTCTGGGACTGTAGGACGGCTCATCAACATTGCTGTCAAAAATGTTTTGTAGGGAAAAAAACATTGGAGGCCTTCCACTTAAGTGGCTTCGCTTTCCAAGCACTCAGTTCAGGAACAGGTTGTCCAAACTGTTCTGTAGAGGAGAGGGGGTAGAGACCGCTCTGCAACTGTACAACTGAGTTGAAATTCCAGGGAAGGGTTCCTGTGAGGGTGGCCAATCTCAAGACCCTCTTATCAGTTATCAGTGCGGGAGGTGTAAGACCCACAGATTTTAACACAGTGAGGCCAGGCAGATGGGTGCCCACACGGAAGCTGTGGATATGGGGGTAATCTTAAGAAGAAACAAAACCCTTTAATAAATTCTGCCATATTTCAGACCCCTGCTTTACAGGAGCTGTGTTTAAATTTCGTATAACACAAGCTGCCCCTTCAAAGCATCCCTTTTCATAACACGCTGCTCTGACACCACAGCTGACACAGTCCAAACAGATTGACTTGGGGAGGGAAGAGGGAGAAGGGAGGAAAATAATGTGTTGTCCCCCACATGCTGTTTTCTGTCTTAATTTGCTATCTCTTGCAATGTGGGTGAGAATTGGCATCCTGATGCAGAAATCTCCTGTTAGTCCCTGGAATCAATGACTGCATTAAATAACAGACCTCACATCCATGATTTTAAAACTATATTACAAGAGTTTCTCCGTTTAAAATGTATTTCTACTACAGAGTCTAAATATTGATTCCAGGCTAGAAAATTTTGCATGTTAGGATGGAAAGAGAGAAATATGCTGCATTTTTCCATTTTTTACTATTACAGTACCTTTTTTGTTATTAAAATAGCAAAAAAGGAGGAATTTGTCAACTGTTAGCTGTTGTATATCTTGTTTTTTTCCATTTTAATCCTGTAAATTTTTGACGGGAACTGAAATAAGCTCTATGGGGATTTTTTGAAGAAGAAAAGTCTATTCAATAGTAATGTAAAATGCAAATTAAATATTTGTTCGGTGTTTAGTCATTCCTCAGAGACTAAGAGAAATTCTTCATCATGACCTCTATACTGACCTTCACATCAAATTAGAAAGTTATAGTGTTTATGTGGAACCATATACACTGTCCCTATTGTAAAGAAGAAATGAATATTTTACAGCAATTGCAATTTGTTTCAAGGATCATTTTCTGAGATCTCTGCTTGCTAGAGACTACAATTTACCTTTTTACAATTTCATTAATGATCTGACATTTGAGACACTTCCTAATTAATTCTGTCGCTGCCTAAGCCAGCTGTGATAAATATAACCTGTGCATACAGGATTACGTTGTCGCTTTTAGAAAATACATCCAGTGAGAAAAGGTGAAGCTTCCATGACAGGACATTTGTGTCATCCATACTGGAAACGATGAAACTCTGGAGTAGCCACTGCACCGAGGAGCTGGTGAGAAAGGCTGCACAAAGTAAGGATAAGAGCAGAGACTGCTTTGTACTTAACATTTTTCGTGGTTTAAGTTGGTTTTTAGCACACAGAACCAGATGTTTCAGAGTTTGGCATTTGTAGGATGTTTCTTTATCAAGAGTTCCGGAATGGAGCACATTGGTTCAGCCGTGGTCAGCATGAGGCAATCCAGCAGGAACGCGGGGTGTGTAATCCCCTTGGAAAACCAGAGGGAATGTCCTGAGCATGGCCAGAGCGTGGGCTGCAGCTCGTGGCTGGGTCAGCTGGGGGATGCTGTGGTTAAAGAAGTCAAGCTACAAAAATGGTCTTTGCAAGCCAGCAATGGGGTCATTTTTAAAATGGCTTTGCAAGCGGCAGCTGTGACAACTCATAACACAATTTAGAGTGACCACCGGGCCACCAGACTGAGCAGATTCTTTGTTATCTGTGTACAGTCAGTCATGAACCTGGCTTATCAATCAGCAAACAAAACGGCATTTTTAAATCTGACAAACACTCCTGGATACTGCCCAAAAATTGTGCACTGCACTTGCAAGCTTCTTCCTTATATCTTTACTTCCAAGTAAATATTTCAAGGGTTTTTTCCTCTTTTTGATCAGTGAATTAAAGCAAGGATGTGAAAGGGCAGTTTTTCATGCCACGAAAGTTGGGGTTTTTCCATTAAAGAGCAAAACTATCTAGGATAAGAGTATAACAGATCTTGAACTGTTCATTATTTGCAATATAACAGATCCTGCTGTGGAGGAAATAGTAATTGCAACAACTGGAATAAGTCTAATACTTCTAAATTTCTGTTTCTATGGTGACTTTAATAAATATTCTTTTCAAGATAAATTTAGGTACTCAGGAACATAAATGCTTCCTGCCTTCTGTTTCAGACAAAAATAGAATCATATTTGCACAGAGATATGTTTTAGACACATTTGGCATATTTTCCCCAGATTGCCACGTTCTTGGTGACTATTATTTTTTCTGGAAAAGTAGAGGATAGCCATAAATACTACTTCATTTAGATTAGAGAAACTGTGATTGCAATAACAGGAGTAGACCTGGTGTGGACAAGGGAAATTCTGCAGCTTCCAGCGACCCAGAATGAGATGATTTCACCTTTCCTATGGCCATCACTCACAAAACCCTCAGCAGCAGGAGGAACAGCCCAGCCCTGAGAGATGATTTGGTTGCCTAAAAGTGTATGGTTGCTGCAGACTCGAGCTGTGGCTGTTCCCAGCTCAGTCTTGGAATCTTGTCTTGTGTCAGCACGGGTGCTCTGGTAGCCAGGCTTTGCTATTCCTAGAGCAGGAATTCCAACATTGTTTCGCCATTGTTAAAGTTGTGAGCTTTAACACTGGTCCAAAGTGACACAAGCATTTTCATTTTTTTTCTTTTCCTCCTGTGTCTATAGAACCAATAACTTTATGTCATGTTAGTTCTTTGATTTTAAACCAGAAGTAATCTGCAACCAGAAAAATAACAACTGTGTTTGCAGTCTTCCATCCGAGAGGGAGCAGGAGGGACGAGGCTGGAAGTGCTGGAGCAGGTTGCAGCTGGGTTTGGTTTTGTAGTGGAGGTTTCCCTCCAGTGGCTTCTCCAAAAAGTGCAGCGTTGAAGAAGCAGCTGGGATTTTATACTGAAATAAGGCTGACTGAAATAAGCTGCTCTCTCGTCTCCCAAAGCTAACCGCGTGCACTGTTACCCTAGAAAAAAAGCCAATGAATGAGGCAAACTGATGTCAACATTCACAGCTCCTAACGGAGGTCACAACATCCAACTAACAGGAAATTTAGGCCTGTCCTCTAGAATGAAGAAGTTATTACCCTCCTTAATTTATCCTAATGATGTACTTTGGTTTTCTCTAATAACAAACTCCTGAATGCAGTTCTTATCCCAAGGAGCTTGTACTCAAAAATAAAAAATATACAGGAAATAAAAGAGATCATGAACAACTACATTATTCTGTGTAACAAAATATTTTTATCATGTATTATGTCAAAGGTGGGTTTTTTTTTCTTAAGCCTTATGGCAAAGTATAATTAAAATAAGAGCTCTGAAGGCAGGTAATGATGTTTTGTGGCTGTTTCCAAGATGTATCTCTCAAGCTCTAGGGCGTATGGAAGAAAGTATACAGGTTTTTGTTGGAAAAGTTACCCAGGAATGATGGCACCCTGGCAGGGAGAACTGCCTTGACAGGAAGCTGAGGCAGAAGGTTGGGAGCTGGCCGGGCTGTGCCCAGAGAGCCGAGGCAAGAGGCTGGTGTTCAGTATCTGAGAGAAAGGTGTCAGTGTGGAAAGAGAAAGGTGGGAGGCAATCCAGGCTGGAGAATGACCTTTTGTGGCCCGTGAGTAGGAGCAGGGTAGGATTGCATTTCTCCAAGGTAACGGAAAGAAATCTGCAAGGATCTAAGTGTGAAAATGGGGTGCCTGGAGGAGAGGTTTGCCTGCGGGCATTGCTGGGAAGGGTTGGCTGCTAGAGAAGTCAGAAGTGAAGAACCATTGAGATTTCAGTAATCACAGCTCAGCCAAATCCCAGCTCATACAATGGCCAGGCTGGGAGCCTGAGTGACAGGCAGAACAGCCTTATCACCTGCCATGATTAGGAAAGGATGTGGAAAGGAGGAAACATTGTGAGGACAGATTAAAAACTGAACAAAAAGCAACTGGCCAGTCACAAAGATGTGCCAGGATTTTAGTCTGGACAGCAAAGGTAGGATCCAGATCCTGCTTAGGACACAGAACGCGAGGGATCTGCCAGGGTGGCTGTGTGTAGGGCCCTGCTACAGTTGCTGTCGGTGTGAGCTCTGGACCCCAGAGGGGGAGTCGTGGCCAAAGGCAGGCCAGTACTTCAGAATGATCTCCAATATTCCTGAGGGTCAGTGGATTGCCCTGACCAGAGCTCCACTGTCTGCCGTAGGTGCTTAGGCAGTAGCTCCATGGACACAGCTCCCTGTGGGTGCTTTCCACCCAAGGAACCCAGTAATCCAGACGTAGTCAGCATCGAGAGGATCCTGGGATTGAAACCAGTGATACCCCAGAGAGCGTTGGAAAGAGAGATGAGAAAGGAGTAAATGGATGTGAAACAGGAGAATCAGTAAGAGACAATGTTTAGTTTTAAAATTTTATGTAGCCTGAGTGAGACGTTTTTAAGCCCTAGGTAGACTTCTTTGAAAGGCAGCTTTTGTTTGCTTGCTTTGTTTATCTATTTATTGGATTTAAAACAGACACCTTAAGCCAGAGACACTGTTTTCACATCACAGCATGACCCATCACTGGCTAGGTGAGAGAAATTTTGACCACAGTTTAGCAAAGCACACTGCATGCAGCTTAAAGTCTGGTCCCTCTGAAAGCCAGGAAACAATTCACACATTTAAATGCATCTAAAGACTTAACTTGGTTTTAATCATAATCACAGAAAATTACTCATTTAAATACTACCAGGGATTGTAAGTCTCTTCCCTATGCTCACTTTTACAGCACTTGATTTTTTAGCATTTAACATTAAAATATAAGTGTTATGATCTTTATTTTTGGATGTGCTTTTACTTTGCTCTAGAGCTGCTTAATTCTCTGCCATATCTGGAATGACATTTGCCATGGATGTCAGCCAGTAAGTTTGTGAAAGTTTTTCTGGTTCCCTGGAAACCTTCCCTAACATCCCACCCTGCCCAGAGTTCAGACAATGACACATCTCAGTGTTACATACTTCCCATGCCTCAGTTCTGAAGGGATTTTTCCCCTTTGCATATGAAGAAGAGCTGACATAGCCTAGCTGGCTTTTGAGACATTCTTGGAATAGTCAAGATGCTCCGTGTTTAAGAGAAATATTTATTTTACAGTTCACAGCCAAGGGCAGCTGGCCTGGCTCAGAACCCGTTGACTCCATCAGGAATTGGCTCCGGCTGATAGAAGCTGCTCCCTGCCTGCCAACAGATACATGGCCAACCAAAAGTGTAAACCTGAGAACTGGAGGAATTGTGCTACCAGTTAATAAAAAAATATGAGTTTATACAGATTACACAAAGAGAACAATGCTTGGCCTGCAATTTTAGGAGGATTTACCTCCGCCCAAGACTTAGTCAGTTTAGAGAGCCACTGAAATGCAGATCCGGGCCCCAGTCCAGTGCACCCTGGGGACAGAAGAGACACACATCAGTAGCATTGAGTACCAGACTCCAACCTGAGAGACCCAAGCAGGGGATAAGCAGCCCCTGTGGCAACATTTCCAAAGGGAGAGCACTCAGAATGAAAGGAATTAGAATACAAGCTGGTTTACTGTAGAAAAAGAAACAACCCACAATATAATAACTGATCTATAGTAATATTCTTCAGGTTCTTTCTCCATATAGTCAAGTCCTCCAGCACTTCACCTGACTGTCAGAGAGATTTCCAGCAGATTTCCCAACTTCTAAGCTGTTTGCTCTTTCTCCTGTTTGCAGAGCATCTGTTTCTTCCAAAATAAGCAGGACTCATTCCTGCTGGTGCTATCCCTTTTACACATAAAATAACCTGGGTAGAACAATAACAACCAGATGTGATATATGATGTATCATAATCTGTAACAGCAACATCTCTCTCCAGCCCAGGAGGGTTATTTCATTCATCAGGTTTAACGAGTGTTCAAGCAGTTTATGACACGTACTGCTTCACACAATCTAAATGCAGCTATGTCATTATATCAGATAAATCTTCCTAAGCAAGAATCTATGCTATCACACACACACGAAACAAATGGTATCTGTGCTACTCCAAGGGCTCATGTTTTGCCAAATGAATTCAATTGGGATTTAGGTTAATGGTTTTAAATACAATTATTCTACACTAACAGGGAATTTAGGGCTTTCTAATATTAGTTCTGCTCCTGTGCTGGGTCAGTAGGAAGGTTCTGAGGCCATGCAAAGAGTAACTAGCTCCCATGAGAACCCTGGCAGACAGACTGGCATTGGGGGTGTCCTGCTAACAGCGCGATTTTATTCCAAGTTTGTGAAATCTGTAAGTTGTACTTAGTAATAAAACCTACACAGATTACAAGTAAAGAGAAGAGACAACATGAGACTTGAATTAATAATATTGTGGTTTCCAGGCAGGGGTCAAGGTCAAAGAGCATTTTCATAGTGAAATCAGCAGCCGTTGTTTCCGTGTGCCTATTTCTCATCCCCAGCCATACGTGATGCTGAAAGAGCCACGTATACATCACAAGCAGACCGATGAGAGCTTCTGGCAACGCTCCAAAAGTAGGCTATAATGAGCAAATGACAGTTGGGAACTGGCAAATTTCTGGTTTCCTTCTAAGATTTTAAAATATGAATGGGTTTTCCAGAGAGGGAGGGAGTTACCAGTAAAATATTTCCCTGGCATCAAAATTATTAATCTGAAATAATTCAAGGATGGCAGTACTGGTCTGCAAAATCCAGTTAGAAGAATTTTTAAAACAGGAAATCTAGGGGGAGTAGGGATTAGAGTCACTTTACTAACAATATAGAACAATACACATATGTTTATTTTGAAAGGTTATCATTAGTGCCAGTCATAATAAAATGCCTGGAGCTAAACATGTAAACTTGTAAAGATATGAAATCCATTGTAATCACATATTGAGCAATGAGCAGTGGATTCTTTGACGCAGTTTGCCTTGACACAACCCTATCTAGGCCAATAGCATCCTTGAAAATTGCTTGATAACGTAATATCCATATACTGAGGCAATTGCTTTTAGAAGTCTTGAGGTAAAAAAGAAGTGATGTAAATTTAAACTGGATTGATAGGTTCAGAATAAATTCCTATTTAAACCTGGATGAGTTACTTAGATTTATAAGCAGAACTTGAGCACTCCAGTACCTAAAAAGGGCACCGTTCCAAGTCAAACACCTTAAGCACTGGCATCAAGATAACATAAACTGACCTCACAAAGTGTTATAGGGGAAGGGGCTAAAAAAACCATTTCCATATGAAGCTCTCCTATGGAGAGGACTCCATTGATGGCAGATGTTAAGGACAGGCTTTCCCAAATTCATGAAATCCTGGAACTGCTGTTTGAGATATGCCCAGTTAGTCTCCTCCCTACAGCTGCAGAGCCTTGTGGGCAGCAGATAATGCTGTGAGGCCTTCAGGCAGCCGAGGGAGGTGAACTCCGTCCTAACAGGAGGTTTCATCCCCTGAGCATGAATCGAGACCACCTTTAGGCACGTGGCCTTGTCAGGGCTGGCTCTGAAGGTGAGAATGGACCCAGAGCACCTCGATGGTGACCCCCAGCAGGAGCACAGGTTGCTGCACAGACCTGGTGGCTGTGTGTCTCTGAATGCAGAACATGTAAGGGTGTTTAAGGAAATCTCGAAGAAGAACCTGGTGAGGCCTCAGGCTAAGGACACTGTCAGATTTAGCCAAGGAAGGTTGGTGGCTGAAGGCTAGGCAGGTAGACTTCAAGCTTTGGCTTTGGAATTGCTTTTTTATCTCTTCATGCCCTGCCCGTAGGAAAGAGATAACAGTTTTTCTCCAGCTGTTGATAAAGTGGCAAAGAAAATTACAAAAAAAAAAAAAGGAAAAAAGAAAGAGAAAGGGAGACAGTTATATAAAGCTAGACAGACAGAGACACATTACCTCAACAGCACCAGAATCTGAGGCTGAAAAAGAGAGAGCAAATTGTGTTTGTCCTGGAATTAATAACTTTTAGAAGAGCAAGTTGAAAGCCCAGAATTTAAAACCCTATCTGTTCTGTCTTTGGGGGAAAACTGGTTAAAGATACAAAGCAGATGGTGGGAGCAGGACTGAACCACAGAGGGCCGGTGAAGGACCAGTCACTGAACACACAGGTCTGAAGATGGGCAGGAGAAGATGCCCAGTTATGCATCCCCGGCATATTTTACTACCAAATGGCAGCAGAAGCCATACAACAAGAAAGACAAGGGATGCACCAACTTCTCTGTGTCCCTGGAAGCTGCCACCAACCCAACCTGAGAAGCTGCAGAAATGAAGAAGAGAGAGCTGGAGCTGGGCTGAGCCTAGAGGAAATGGTCCCTGGAAGCACCTTGTAAAGGAGAAGACCAGAGCAACGAGGGCACTTGTGCCGGAGCTGAGGGCTCCACAGCAGTAATGTAACCACTGCCCTCCCCTCAGTGCTTGGGCTCAAGGACACACGTGAGCAGAGGCACAGTCTCAAAACTTGAGGGCTTAGTGAAAAAGTATTGAGTTTTAATAAGGAATGATTTCTTCACACTGCAGTGATAATTTGCCCAATTTCTGCTACTTGTAAATGCAGTGCCGCTGTCTGTGGGGCAGGGAGGTGCCCGGCTGGAGAGCGTGGGGCTCCTGCACGGAGCAAACAAGCTCGGACCACGTTCTCCCAGCAGAGCTGTGCTAGTGGGAGTCTGCTCGGGGCATGCCTGGTATTTTTGGAAGCCTGAGCAGATTGAAATAGCTGAGCGCTGATGTGTCTGGGATCAGGAGCCCAGGTCGGAGAGGATTAGGAGGAAGGATTGGTGGTGCCGTGGCTGCCTCCAGCTCTCCTGCAGCAGGCAGCATCCGGGACCCTTCCTCACGGCCAGGCCAGCTCACTCTCATGCTCAGCAGTGTGGGACGTGGGCCTTCAGAGATTTACCCAAAGGTGTAAATGTTTCACACTGCCTTTGGTCACTGTGCAAAGCAAAGCACTTCTAAAGTGGTTAAAGTTGATGGACCTAGAGGGAGGACACAGCCACTGGTCCTGCTGGAAAGACATCACTTTAGGGGTAATATTGGGTATATTTTTTCTTCCAGTCTTTGCCACAGCTGGAAATGATAAAAAAAACCCAAACCCAAAACTCCACCACTTTCTGTTTAAGTTGCTGTAAAAATCCAGTCCCTGGGTGCTTTGATAGGAGATAGCCTAATCCTCTTCTTGCTTGAGTGGTCTCTCCAATTTCTGCTGTAGAGCTGACAAGTCCCTTCGGGTTTTATGGTGAGGGATTTTTTTAGCCTGTTTTTTTTCCTTCTTTTGCTCTACTGATTTTACCTCAAGGGAAATCACTGAGGGTTTTTTGGGGTTTTTTTACAAGCAATAGCTTCTTATTTATTTAGCTAAGATATCTAATTCCATTAAAGATAGCTGCTTTGAGGGTCTCTTCAAACATTCCTCCTTTTGCTCTGGATTCTTGAGATTTTACAGCATCTTTTTGCCACACTAGTTGGCTTGGATAGTTAGAGTTGCATTACGTTTGTCTAACAAGCGGGAAAATGTATTTAAACCCTTCAGAGGGAACAGTGCCAGGGTCTGTTCCACTCCACGGGGACTCACATCCAGTGTGCTGGGGCAGAGCTGAGGGAGAGCCAGAAGACAGCTGGGTACTTTGCCTCTGCACTAACCCGTGCCCCCAAAATGCGTGTGCCTACAAAAGGGCAGGTCACAAATACAGAAGACAAACAACTGAAGGAGTTTAATAACTTTATCTGTAATGGATGTGCTGAAATTTTCCTATAAATCAAGATGATATCTTCCTATAGCCCTGCTCTGTGTCACATCCCAGAGTGCTGGACATCACAGCCCAGGAACAGCTGGACAAAGAGTTATAGGCTGAATCATGCCAAAGGGCAGGAATGTGCTGTTCCTCCAAATACCATTTCAGCTGTTCAGTTTTGTTTTCTCTTGACAAACAAGGGATAAACTAATTACATTATATTGCAGATAGCTGTGGATGGAAGTGAAATAGAGCCCCTTATCTCTGGGAAAGCCCTCGGATGTGACTGTGGTTGTACAAATACTTGCACTGCAAATACAATTACTCAGAATGAGAGAGGATGTAAGGAGAACCACGGGCAAAGGGTGGAGCAGGGCACTTCACAGACCTCACCCATCTCCCTCTCTGGTGTGTCTAGATTTCAGGTACAGGGAGAAATGTCTCCGTGTTGGCACTAAGGAAAAATACCCTGTAGGGTTTAATTTCATCTTTATAGGATGAAACAAGGCTGTTTATTCTGTATTATTCCACATTGTTTCCGTGTCTGTTTGCCTTGTGAAACAGCATTTTTGCTTTCCTGGTCTGAAAAATTAATGAGCTAAATGCACTGAATGAAGTGCAAGAGATATACAGGGGGAACAGAGAGGCTGACTGGTAATCACTCTAAAATTGGCTCAAGAAATCAGGAGCAGAGTTAAGGACTGCGTGAAAATCCTCTCAGTCCCAGTCTCTTAACCCTGAACCCCACTTTGTCAAGGACAGAGTTCTGTTTGTAATGTGGCCGTGCATCACACATCAAGCCACTTTCTGCCTCCAGCCCACCCTCACTTGAGCAAACTCCTCCAGAAAAGAAATGATTCTTCCAGATTAATATGTTCAGCAACCCCAAATGCTCAGGAACTGCAGAAAACCAGAAAGACTCTAAAGAAATATATACTGTTTTTTTATAAAGCTGATAAATCAGGCTAATATGTTAGGAAATTCAGTTATATCAAAAGTGAGGATGAGGTAGTAGCTTACAAAGCAGAAAGCACTCGGCTGATGCCGAAAAGCTGTTTCAGTATTGGTTTCCATTTGACAAGAGTCAGGAACACAGCAGCCTCTTCCCAGGGGGAAGGCAGACCTCTGCTTTATTTATGAAGTCAGGAACCTGACTGGAGTATGTAAAACTTTGTGGAGCAAAGCCCCTTACAGGCTCATAAATGGTGTCAGGATCTGGGGGTTTACTGTGGGTGTTGGAGTTCACTCACCACAGCGAAGCGCTCCACGTTTGGAGCGATACAGATCAGTTGGTGAAGGCTGCTTTAGGGGAAAGTACCTTGATGGGATTTCTTCCCCACTGCACTTGGAAGGATGCATCAAGATTTAATTCACTGAATATCAGCATATATTAGTGCAAATAGCACAGCAGCTGCCAGGGCTAAATTAAGGAATGGTTAGCTTCATTCAGAAAAGCATTGTGCACTCCACAAAGGTTTAATTTAAATAGGAAGACCTTTTGGGGATCTTTTATAAAGGACGCATCCTGATAATGTCATCAAATTATGACTAGATTCTGAGATTGCAACTTGGTACTTCTGTTAGCTGGCTTCTCTGTTTTCTGATCAAAATAAAATATCCTTTAAGAGTGAGATTCAGGGTAATTGTTCACATAACAATACTTTCTGTTACACACATGAAGCCTTAAATAATTCCAGAATCTGTGTTGGTATAATTAATGTTTAACACCTCTTTAAGTTCGCATGTCATTATTCCAGTAAAGGTATTTATCACTAGAAATGCAGTGCTAAAACACACGGTGCTGAGTCCTGCACCAAAAGCCAGGTGAGCACACACAAATACATCCCATCCAAAGAGGGGCAGCAAAGTGGGAAAAGCTGCACCTGCAGTAAATGCATCCACGTGACAGAAATCCCAGACAGAAGGCAAGGGTCTGATATAAAGAGCGTGGTATTTATTTTAAATTAATCTTCAAAGCGTAAGAATACAGCCGTGTCCTGGGGCTCTAATTTCAGATAAGGAAACAAAACTGTGCACTCCCTTTGACAGCTCTCTATCTCTTATCCAGCTCTGCAAGTGGAAGAAATAAAATACACCAAAATCCCCTTAACAACAGTGTAATTATATTTATCAAAGCCTGTGTAATTATAGCTACCCTGGCAGCTGTATTTATGCCATTTCCCCCACTAAAACCCATTCCTTATAGCTAACTCAGGACAAACCCTGTGTTTAGTCCTGGCCAGAGACGCTCCTACCTGTGTAAAGACCCTGCAGCCAGACAGGCAGTTGTGTAGAAGAAGCTGCTGTTTGAGGAATTGAGTAAACTCAAGTACCTTCTGTATGGGATGATGCTTAAAAGAGATAAGCATTCTAGTTGTGGATGGGTGTTTCTCTATGAAATGCACTCTGGGCTTGCCATGAGATCATAACTTCAATGTAGGCATCATTAAGTGAAATTATATGGTCCCACCTAATGTAGCAAATCAGATTTTCATAATATTCTGCTCTTGACCATAAAACAAAGGAGTTCCACTGAGGAATCCCAAATCAGGCTGAGGTCGCTCCAGTGGTTGGCACTGCTTGAACATAAACTCAGAGGCCTGAAAAATAAAGGCTCTTCCCAAAGATATTCAGAAAACTTCTGATTCCATTGCTTTAAGATTGATAAAGACAATTCCAGTTTGCTTCAGCTTCCTAGCTGCTAGGACAGTATCCATCTTCTTGGCCTAATAAAAGTAGGTAAAAACATCCCAAAAGATGCTTAAGGTCCATATACTTGTGGATGTGTATGCTTGAATATTTATTTCTGTGAAGAAAGAAACAACTTTCAGGTATTCACTTCAGCTTGACCAAAAATTGGCCCCAAAGCAGAGCAAGCAAGCTGGCAGGAAGGAGCAGTAAAACAGCTCCAAAATACAACTTTACCTGACAGAAAATTGACTTTTTCAAATTAATGGTCAAACTCTTCCTGTCTGATATACCCGCTTCCTCCGGGAACATTCACCTTTTTTCAAAATACCTTAATGAAAATATCTTGATTAACTGTTTTTCTGAGCAGCTCAGTTCTGTACAGGGAAATAATTTGGTCCCTGTGTCACTGGTCCTTTGTGCAGCGGTAATAGGTGTATGTTCAGTGCTCAGCCTTTCCTGTGCAAATGTGCAGATAAACCTTTTTGGATGCAGAGCTTTTTTACCAGCAATTTAGCAAAAAAAATGTGGTCCCTCATGCAGTGCGTTGTAGGACAGAACTTGTTGACTGATTCATTGATTCCTATAAGGTGAAAATTCCCACCCTACAGTGAGGGCTTCTCTAAGAAGCTGCTGGAAGATTCTCCTGTGTCCAGCAGAGCCAATGCCAGACAGTTCCAGGATGGACGTGCCACTGGCCAAGGCTGGGCCAGTTAGGAATGATAGTAATGCCTTGGGGATAACATATTTTAGAAGGAAAAGAAAGTTATTGGGCAGATGTAACTGTGGCCAGGGAAGAGTGGGGTTAGAATATGTGAGAGGAACAACTCTGCAGACACCAAGGTCACTGGAGAAGGAGGGGCAGGAGGTGCTCCAGGCACCAGAGCTGAGGTTCCTTTGCAGCCCATGGTGAGGCAACTGTGCCCCTGCAGCCCATGGAGATTCATGGGGGTGCAGAGGTCTAGGAGGAGACCCATGCCTGAAGAGAAGGCTGTGAACCCATGGAAAGCCCGTGCTGGAGCAGGTTCCTGGCAGGGACCTGCAGACCTGTGCAGAGAGGAACCCCTGCTGGAGCGGTTTCCTGGTAGGACTTGTGACCCTGTGGGGGACCCACCGGTGCAGGCTGTGCCTGAAGGACTGACCCCATGGAAAAGTGACCCAAGAGATGGAGCAGTTCGTGGGAAACTGTCTCCCTTGGGAGGGACCCCGCGCTGGAGCAGGGGAATGACCCCTCTCCCTGAGCAGCAGCAGAAACAATGTGGATGAAGTGACTGTAACCCCCATTCCCCATCTCCTGAGAGCGGCAGGGGAAGAGAGAGCCCAGGAAGAAGGAGCAGGGGTAGGGGGGCTAAAGGAGGGGAGGGGCAGGTGTTTTAAGATTCTTTTTACTTCTCATGATCCTGCTCTGATGCTGATTGGTAGATTCAATTGACATCCTCAAGTCAAGCCTGTTTTGCCCGGCTGTTAATCTGTGTGTGATTGCTCCCTGTCCTTACCTCAACTCATGAACCCTTCCTTATATTTTCTCTCCCTTGTCCAGCTGTGGCTTTGATGGGTGCCTGGCATCCAGCCAGGGTTAACCCACCACAGCATGTCTGTTTTTAATTTAAAAAAACAAATCCAAAGCAATGCAGAGGATTTCTTAGTTCCTTTGCCATAAGAAAGGTAAAAAAAGTGTTCCCAAACAGGTGAGACCTTTATTTATTTGTTCTCCAAGAAGCACAAGAAGTTTTCAGCATCAGCATTAGCAAGGAGAGGGCCCACTTCTGTTCTGGCTGGGGGAGAGCCAGCCCAGGACAGCCAAGGCCAACCAGTTCAGCAGAGGTTGCTGAAAAAGAGCAAGAATGAAAGAAAAAACAGAAACAGCCTCACAGGCCTTCCCAGACATTTCTGGGTAATGTCTTGCACCACTCTCAGGGGAAGAGGTTCAGCTTCTCTGCAATTGCACTGGTCCATTTTTTATTACCAGTATTGTGGGATTTTAATAATAAATCCTCAGTGCTGACCATCATCTGTACCGTGAGTGAAGGGAAGCAACAGCAGGTGCTCAGGTCAGCTTTCCCCTTTCCGCTCCTCCTTCACCATCTCCAGCATCCACAATACATCCTTCCCTGCCAGCCTGCTTAGCTTCACACCTACACAACTGCTTCTTGCATAGGCACCAAACCCTTAAAATGACAACAGATGTTTTCCTTATCATCATCTTTTAAAAAATTCTTAATGAAACCTGGGGTTAAAAAAATGTATAATAAATTGCTCTGCAGCACTAGACAAACAGCCTTCACGCTCCAAAGGTAAAAGCCTTATTTCAGGAAAGCAAGCATGCTGATGGCAAAACACAGACCACTATCAATTGCTGCTCCCATAAATCACATTTATTTTCCAAATAATAGGAAGATTCATTGTTTTCTGCCAAGCAGTGTCACCTGGTAATAGGAGCCAGTCAAAGCAACAGTAATTTTCACGCCTTAAAAACAGTATCAAGACTGTTCACTGAGTAGGATGGATGCTATTGATCCAGGGAAAAAAACCTATAAAAACAGGAGACAAAATCAAAGAAATTAAGTAATGATGTATTGGGTGTGTAATGAAAGGTCTGTTAACATTTCCATTATTCAGCTTCCCTCCCTGGATGCCTCCTCTGAAGCATTTATGACCCCACTAGGAAACCTTCTCCTCAAACCAGGGCTGCAAGGGGTTAATGGTGTGAGACCAACACTTTGAGAAGGGCAGTTCAAACCATTGTACAAAAATGAAGGGAAAGGTCCTGCCCTGGCCTCTGTTCATTGACACAGCAAAAGCCCCAGAGCATTTCACTGAATTGACTTTTTCTGCTGCAGAAAGCTGTGTGGCTAAAGGGACAGGGACTGCAGAAGATCTGTGGCCGGGAGAAGGCAAAGGGCTGTGAGAGAAGAGACACCTATGCTTACCCCACATCTGTCCCCTCTGGGAGGGGCTGGAAACTGCAGACCCCCTCCACGGAGTCCTCTGGTAGTCAAAACAAATAGCACAACGAGAAAAGCTGAACACACACATCCTTGTTCTCAACATTTACCTAAACTTCTACAAAAAAAAATTTTTCTACCACCACCAGATGCTTCCAGACTGCTCAGCTGAGAGGCTGCTTGTTTGTGCAACCTTGGCAAATCCCTGGGCATTTCAGCTGGAAGCAAAGCACCTAGCTGAAGGTCTCACCAGACCAGTAGTGGAGAAGAACCAAGACCCATTGGTTTCCAGTACTTCCATCATCGACATCCCACAGACATGATTTCATACCCAGGGCTGCTGCAAAGTCCCAAAGGACTGTCCTTTGTCCTTGTGAATGACCACCAGCAACACAGCCAGCAGGGACAGAAATACAAAACATACCTTGGAAACTTCTGCCCATGTGTAGGCATCTGTCACTCTCTGGATTAACTGAGAAGAACAAGGCATCTTCTGTCTGGTCTGGTCTGGTCTTTAACCTCCTGGCTTTCCAAATCAGACTTTCATAGTCTCAGTTCTCAGCAGCAACAGGTGATGGTATCATCACCCACTTCTCATCAATGCCAGCAGAAGGTAGTCCTAAAATAAAGGCCATCTCAGAACCTTTCTTCTCTGCCAAGGGAGACAGTCTCATCCTGATGACTGGAGTTTCTGAGCAAGTTTAACCCTTGGTAGCAAGAGACCGATGGCTTTTCTGGGTGGAAAACAGTTTCTGAGGCAGCTCATTGTTAGCAGCTTAAAAAAACCATATTGTTAAACGACAGACCAAAACCTATCTGCTAACTAACCTAGGAAAAACTTAGTAATCTCTGCATGAACCAGCGGCTGTTTCATAATTGGGCTGGTGGAAACACCTATAGCTCTCTAGCTTTCTCAGCTGACACATCACAATAAAACATGATATGAGGTGACTCATTACCATCGTGTTCTATCACATCCATCTCATAATGCAACCTCAGACTTGCGTTACATGAGCTGAATAATATTTTCCTAAGAAATCATGATAGAAAAATCTGTGGTTCCAAGGGAAGTAATTTTGTTGATTAAAGAAAATGCCACCACCAAACCTGAATCCTGCTGAGAAGAAAAAGAGGCTCAGGTGCACCCGAACATCTCCTCCCTGTACACGCCAGCAGGGCTGTCTGCTGGAGCAGAGGCACAGCAGGCAGGGATCACCCATCACCTGAGCCTGTGTCTGCACTCAGGGCAAAAACATATTGGGCAAAATCGCATTTACAGTGGAGCTGGATCTGACCCAGAACTGCGGAGCCAGACACACTTTGGGCTTTGACAGGTCCTGACACAACCTTTTAGGGGCTCAGATCAATGAGTTGGTTTTGCCTTTGCACTTTAACTATCACTGTTTGCTGTCCTATGCCCTCCCATCTCTCTGGATCCTCCCATCACTGACGTTTCCTCTTAACTCTTTCCCCAGACATAAGATTTCCCAAATGACGTGGATGACCCAAAAACCCAGTAAGTGAACATTTGCATGCAGCTGGCCCTGCACAAAAGATGCTGAGGGGAATAGGGAAAGTCACAGCCCAGATTGCTACAGATGGGAAATATCTTCTGCATGTTGAACAAGAAGGGGTTGGCAGTGGAAAAGCTGTTGCACTGCAGTGCTGCAGAAATCGGGGACACGTGGAGTGACACCGCCCCCGTGTCCCGGCACTGCCTGCAGGGATGTGTCACACCAGGAGCACGGTGCCTTCCCAACGTTACTGGACCCATCTCCCTGGCTGGCAGGGATCCTTCAGCCAGTGGATCTGTGGAAGCAGGCAGGCTGGCAATGGCCACACACCCCCAGCCCGGGTGCTGCCAGCCGAGCAGAGGCACAGACAGCGAACGCTCGGAGGAGACACGAGTGGCGGCAGGAGCTGAGCCTGAGTCAGGATGAGCACGTCCCAAATGCTGCCAAGGAATGTCCCATGACGTGATTTCAGCTGAGGGGGAGGGAAGGTGTGCGGGACCACGCTCTGGAGATACCATCACTGCCATGAGCTCATGCATTCGCACCCCAGAGCCTGTGAGAGCCTGGTGAGGCTGAGGGAAGCAGAGCCAGGCCCAAGGTCTGCCCTTCCTGCATCCCAGGCTGTGCATGGCCCTGTTCTCTTTCTGTCAGTGGAGTATTAGCAAGCTGGTAACATGCTACTCATGCTTGTCCGGGTGGTCAGCACAATTTATGGAGCTGAGCCACTGTTTAACCATTTTTCCCAATCTGAGAGGGTGATCAAAGGCAGGAAAGGCTTTCTGTGAGGAATGGCTCAATGTGCTGAACCTCTTGAGCCATAAAAGAGTTAACCAAAGGCTGGCATGAGTGAGATGTGTAAAATCATGAGTGCCGTGGAAAAGGTGAGCAAGGACATGGTGAGCAGTGTCCCTTCCAATGCCGGGATGGAGGAAGGGAGGAAACCAAAGGAAGGTGTAGGAGTTTTAAAACACAGCACCTATCTCGCTACCCAGTGGAGTCACATGAGGAATGCCTTGTCATAGGACAATGAGTATCGAGCAGCTTTCTAGGTTAACAAGTCAATGGGAAAAAAATACTGGGTAACAAAAAGGCTATTTCTGGATCCAGGATCCTCTGCCCCCCAAAAGTGCCACAGCTGGGAAAACACTTTGGTGAGGTATAACACGCTTAGCCTGTTCGTGTGCTTTCCCCTAGGCAGCCACCGTTAGTCACTATCAAAGACAGGACAGTGGGCCAGGCAGCTGACAAATCCTTTTCATGGGTACAAAGCGTGACTCACAGCACAGGGAAGGCTCCAGTGCGGGTACCTCCTCCCCTCGGATCCCGCAGCGGTGAAACCCACGTTGTCACAGCTCTGCCAGTACGGCAGGTTGTAGCTTGTGTCTGCTGCCAGGATCAAGTCAACCACCTGTGGTGAATGTCCCTTCCAGGTACCATGGGAAGTGTTTGTTTAGTGCTCCAAAACCTCTCCTCAGTGCTCCTTCCCTTCCTTGGCTCTGAGCGTGCAGTCTGTTACAGAGGCTGCAAACCGTCTCCTGGTCTGACATACCAATATGCAGTAGCACTGCTCAGCTTAACATGCTGCACATCTGGACTCAAAAAATCAGGCAGAAACACACATTTTATACGTTTAACCCCATTACATCTAAGGGATGTATGTGCATAAAAGCTTTGGTGTGATCCACAATTTTGCCATCTCGGCTTTCATCTCAGAAGCTTGGAAGTAAGTTTTGTTTTATAAGTTAGAAGAAATTTTCCCAGCTGCAATCTCGAACATTGAAATAATGTAAAAATAACACCTGCCATATAAGACTTCATTAAATTTCAACCACCAGCAGCCTAAAGAACAAGCACACTGCTCTGCATTGACCAAAGGATGAGCACTTCCCAAACAAGGAATGGAAAAAATGACATCTGCTATTTCAGTGGAAAGGTGCATGTGAGTGCCAATGGAAACAGACACTGAAGAGATGCAGTTAGACATCCAGCCAGTGCAGTGAGGTCCCATTCTCTCCTTGAAGACATCCTAGAAAATCCGTGATCACTTCCAGGCAGATATTGAGGCATTTCCCTGAAATCAAAGCATTCAGACTCATTATCAGCGTAAATGTTTTAATCTCCCTCTCACACTCACTTCTTACTTCTTGGGCTGGTTTTGCAGTGACAACATGAGGCCTTCAGGAAGAGGCAGGATCCTGCCTATCTCAAGTCTGGGATACTTGAAACTGTAGTTCAAGATATGCCAAATGACATGGTCAGTCTCTTCTTGTCACGATGACAGCAGTGAGGTAACCTACCGCATTCTCGGAAATGTCATCTCACGTCAGCTCAGCCACTTTGTAAGTGCTTCTCCTGCTGTCAGGAGGTAACAGCTGGTGGCTAAGAGGGCACCAACAAGGTACTTAACAAATCTGACACTTCCTAACACCTCACCTAATCCTTTTTGGCTAGAAGAGCTTGTAAAGAGACGAAGTGTGCTGACACAGGGCAGCTGAATCGATCATAGTGCCAAATACAAACATTTACTGAGATCTGTATGGGGCTGTAAGTGCCCTCTTCTAATTCTCATCAATGGAGAGGAAAATTGCCTTGCCTAGAGCTTTCAGTGCAACAGGCAGCAATGAGAAAAGTTTTGCAAAGAGTGATAAAAAGTCTCTTAAGACCAGCTTCCCACTTGGAAAGAAGAGAATTAAATATAGCTAATCATGGGCAAATGTACCACCCCCACCCTCCTACCAGCGTGTGAATTACAGGGCAGCAAGGTGCTCCCTGGGCAAGGAAATGTGAGAGAGCACTGAAATGTGAGCTCAGTTTGGACATAAAAGAGCAGAACTGCACTAGATAACCAAGATCTGAAATGCAGGAAGGACTAACCTGTGCATCCAGTGAATCCTGTGCAACTAGCACACAAAACAAAAGGGAAAAAATGGAAATTAATAGAATTCTTTACAGGTAGAATAAAAGAATGACATTTGATATCGTTACAAACTAATCCCACCACTTGATAGGCACCAGTTTGGTGGCACATGGCTGGGAACATTCCTGAAGAACGAGTGGGTACGAGTCACACATTTCAGATGTGGTTCGGAAAACAGGCAGCTTAGTGCTTCCCTGATGATTACTGCACATTTTCTAAATATTTGACTCATCCAAAGAGCATCTTTTCAGTGTGTTATTTCAAGAAATACATACAAAGGCTCATGAGATAGTTTGAAATTTGGGGAAAAGGCAAGTCTCTGTAAAGGCAGCCAAGCTGGCAGAAGAAAAGAGAGCTTTGTGTTACCTCTAGGAGTAGGATGTACAGGTCTGGAAGCTGCTCATAAAGGTGGCACCAGCACGGAGCAGAGACTGGGCAAAAACTTGAAAAATACTTTTTTATCATTTTGACACCTACACACTCTGAGATCATTTATTTCAGATCAAAGTCTTGCCAGGTCTTGGTTCAAAGACTAGACAGTGCACATCTCTGAAAGGTGTGGAAAAACAACTGAATTTAAACCATGTTCATAGTGGCAGCTTCTGAGTGAGGAGCAGGAACATTTGTCTGTCAGCATCGTGTTTGTTTGCAATTTTGTCCCCTCTATCTCAAAACTGGGGGGTTTTCAGTGTATCTTTCTAAGGGATACCTTTCAGTGTACCCTTCCTGTTACTCAACTGTTATCTACTCTAGTAAATTTATTTTCTTTTGGGATACATTTTGGGTCTTGGAGCCCAGGTATCTGCTCCATAAATAATCATTTTGCAATACATTTTATACATCATATCAGGCCCTGTATTTAAACTAGCTCTGTTTCTGTTCTCAGCTCTTCCACAGGAGTATTGTGGGATGGGCAGAAATCATTTCCCAATTTTCACAATACATTTATTCACAGCTACTCTTGGGCCAGCATCATCTGTTATCACTTGTGGTGTCTCACACCCACCTGCATTTTTTCCTACCCCAACACATATTTAAGTACCCACATCATCAGGCAGCCTTCACCTGTGGCAGATGGATGCACTGGGATACAGAACCATGTGCCTGCTCCTACGGACACGGCACCAGCTCCAGGCTGTCCTGGGAGCAGCACAGCCACGTGAACACAGTGCTACAGCCATGCTACACTTGAGCAGTTCCCCTTCAGCTAAAATCCAGAAATAATTAGGCTGAGAAAGAAAGAATTAGGCTCAGTGGCCATGGGCCCACATCTCTTAATTTCCAGGCAAGCTTGGACAGATTCTAGGTAGTTATGGGAGAGATTACGCCTGTGGTTCCCTCCTCTGGGGACTCTGTTTCGCAGGAGTTTCTCCCAGGGAAGGCGCCGGGTGTAGGAGGCCACCTGCGAGCACGGCTCACCCTTCCAGCAGGATGAGGATGCCTTTGTCGAGACAGGCTTTTCCTCACTAATTTAGAGCCTGCCTGCAGGTCTCCTAATTAATGCTCTACCCGCCTCCATCAAGCCTAACACAGGGATTGAGTCAAGGAGATATTTATGTACCAAATCCCTGTCTGCTCTAACTCTTCAAGGCACATTCCTGATCTGGAGCCACTCTGTCCCATTACGTGAGGCTGCTCACAGCACAGGGGCAGCCCTGGGGAGACCAGCCCTCTGCTGGTGTCACCTCTCCCTTCCTCCACCTCTGCTGCTTTTCCAAAGCATGCACCATGTCCCCAACAAATAATGAGCAGTAATGGCTTTAAACTGACATATGTATGGAGGGCATTTCTCCTAGAGTATGGAAAGCAACCTAACCAGGATGCAGTTCAGTGTTGTGCACTATCCAGGATGAATATTCCTTGCGTGGCAAATGTGCAAGCTCTGCTTGAAGTGTACTCTCCTCATAGTGATGTTTCCAGCCAGAAAGAACCCTCATTTTCCAGTATCAGCCATTTGACACAGGGACTGTATTGACTTGCTCACGGATTTAACAAAAGGAATTACCTGGAATGCTTGTGGGCATTGTGTGAATGAGGACTCTCCCCGCTGCGCTTACAGCCTGAACTTTAATGGAAATGAACCACAGACAACTGATGCCAGTCTACAGTACAGTGCAAGAGGACAAAGAATAAAGGCAAATTTTCTTTATTTTTCAATCTTAGTAACACTGCACAAAAAAAAGTGGTACTTAAGTGACAGAAAACCAGTACTCAGTCCTTATTTGATCTTAACTGTAATTTACAGACCCTAACAGAGTTCACAAATGGTTATGTGCTTGCAGAGGGTTACATTGGGGAATTGAAGCTAAACCATTCAGGTACCAGAGACACCAGAATTTGTTATATCAAACCATGCTAGAATGCAGACCTGGCTTTTCTGTTTAGCTCCTTTCTTACACCATTATGTGCATTCCTACATCTTTGAAACATTAGGAGTGAGTTTCTCCAGGAACCGTGGACTTTCAATATTGCCAGGTTTAAGGCTGTTACATCAACAACATATTGGCAAGCGGAAGACAAGAGAAACAAAACAAAACCATAAGCTGCTAACTCCTACCTGCAGGTTAAAAACAGGAGACAACACACTGACAAGAAACATGCAGGTAAATGCTTAAGGCAACAGAGGGGCTCTGTACACACTAAAAGGTTAAGAGAAGCAATGTGTCATGCACATGAGACAAGTATGGGAAGCAAGGAAGTCTTCTTGCCAGGAAATACGTATTTCTTTTAACTCTAAGACATCTTCTCAAGCTAAAAAAAAAAAAATAGTCCTGCAGTAAAACCGATGCAAAATGCTTTCATACATAAAGGTATAAGTTCTTTGCAGAAACAAATTGATAGAATCTAAAACAGATGCTGAAAAAATGTTTGTTGTCTAAAACCTACTCAGAAGAAACAAAGAGCAGTTTTAAAGTAGCACTTGGATCATTTGTCTCTAGGTTCTGAAAATAAACTTTTAAAATAAGGAATGATTTCACTAAATTATTCATTAAGAGTCAACTAAGCCTAAGGAAACCAGTAGGAGTGCTTACAGGACACCACATCATTACACTACATTTCTTAAAATCAGAGGATATAACTTCAAGATACAATTTAATATGAGGGAACATTTTAATAGCAGGGGCAGAACTGCCCAGCCTGGGGGAAAAAAAAAAACCAAAAAACCCAACCATAAAAGTCACTTATTAATCTTGCATAAATTACCCTATAAGAGCTCATGTCTCAGTCCCACTCCCAATGACATGAGTGAACAGGACTCTTCTTTCAACGGGCCTGATGTTGATGCCAGTGACCAAACAAACAGGCATTTGCCTTTGATATCCTACAAAACAAATAACAAACACTAGACTAGAGTCATCTTAGTCCCAGGGAAGGAAGAGGTAAGAAATTCTGTAACGCTTTCCAATCTTCAAACATAAAACACTTCTAACCACGACCAGCCTCGTCTGAATTCCCTAACCTGAACGGGCAAGAAAGCCACTCCGTGAAACTAAAAGGAATAACATAGTGCAATTTTAGTACAGTTTTAAACATGAGTCACTTCCTTGGTAGCAGTGTGAACAATCAAAAAATATACACAAAAGAGGTGTGCTCGAAGATAACATGAAGTTGTTGTCATTATTATAAAGGTATTGGCATAGCAGAGAAGTCCATTTTAGTAACTCGCTTTGGTTGACTTCTTCTTCTTCAGTTCCTCTCTCTGCTTCTGCTTCCTCCTCTTGCTGCCTTCTTTGTATCCTGAGGAAACATGGCTTGTAAAACACTTTTCACAGCATTCATGGACTTTTCTCTCTAGCAAAAGCACATGTTCTCTGAATGGTTTAAGAACATTAAAGAAAAGGTCTGGCTTCCTAATGTGTTGTTTGTCTTTTTTTAAATTGCCATTTCCACTATATCCCCCATTCTACTATATACCTTACATGGGATAAAAAGAAAATACTACCAATCTTTGAAGTTTGAAAAGATCTGGAGAACTTTCAAAATACTTCAAAGCCATTCAGGAAAAGCTTTAAAATTAGAGCACATGCAAAACCAGAATAATTTTCAAAAAGGAAGCAATAAATAAGACTTATACAGCAGGAGCAATTTAAGTACTGGCATTTCCTGCTCACGGTAGTCAGAGCTACCACAATATTTGCATTTCCATGTTAAGACTAGGGAATGCCAAGAATCCTGAGTAAATAAGAAGGTGCTCAGTGTTTACCAATATGTATTTTATGTGCTGGTCATCAGCCTGCTCATGCTTAACTATGCACCACAGGTTATATTCGGCTGCAGCCCCAATGGTGCATGAAAGCACTGAGTTCAAGCAACAATTATTTGCTACAGGTTCAGTAGGCAAAAGCTTCCAGCCATGTGATCATCATTCTGATTGTTTATTACCCCCACAGAGGCGTGTGAAAAACAGTTCTTGCTGAGCATCACACCTTTTCCTCCAAACTTGCAGTGAAATCCAACTTGCTGGCAGACTTGCAAGGGCAGTGAACTGTGTGAACCACCACATCCACCCAGGTGCACTCATAAATCTAAACTGAGAGCCAGTAAACATTTCCCTCAGACAATCATTCTGTGATGTTTTGAGACAGCTGGAGGGATTTTCAGCTCAGTGGTGCTCTGTCACTGGGAATCAGCACAGTCCAGTGACCGAGGCCAGCGCAGAGCGGAGCAGCCCCTGCAATCCAGCTGAGAGGCAGGGCTGGGAGTCAGAGCAATGGCCCTGGAAAGGCACAGCTCTGCTTCTATGGAAATCTCTTTTTTCCCCTCTGTTCTGTCAGCAGGCAGGCAGAGATGGCCCCAAGGAAGCAGTTTCACCAGTGCACCTGGTTCTCCATCAGTTTATCAATAGCAAAATTAAGATGGGAAAAGGAAGTGGTGGGAGGCCGGGGGAGTACAAAGCCACGCTGTGGCTGCAGTTTGCTCCTCACCAGAACTCCTCCCAAGCACAGTCAGAGATGTGCCCACGGCAGAGCTGAAGTTCTTCAGTTTAAGTTTAAGACTTGGGGAGAAACATGAGGTAAGTCTTTCAGCTAAAACCATTTGAGACATTATCAAAAGCTTAGAGGAAATACACTCCCTTGTAGCAACGGGAAACTGTTCTAGGTTATCACTCTAGCTCCTGAGCTGTACCCACAGCATGACTTCATCTTTTGCAATCATCTGAGTCAAGAGGCGGGATATTTATTTAGAAATTCTGCCATGAGCGATCAGCCTGCACAAAGTTAGAGTGGAAACCAGTTTTCTTGTTTAAGGAAGAGAGAAACTGGCAGTGCTTTGCAGAATTGCACATGACACTGGGTTTTCCCTGCACTCTGTCACCTCCTGAGCTATACTCTTGTCCCTGGAGTCACTGTGTGAACATGCCCTCACTAAGAACTCCATCCAGGAAGTTTCCTTCCATGTCAGCCCTTTGGTCACCTGTACATCACCAAAAATAGGATCCTTTTGCATTCAATTCACTGAGTAAGGCACCCACCCCTGAAGGGCTCAAGCATCTCCCTGCTTGCCCACAGAGGTCAATGGAGGCAGAAGAGACGTGCTGACTCCTGAGAATCAGTCATCTGGGGGATGTTATTCAAAGGATTCCTCCCTTTACTGGAGGGAAAAACAGCATCATATCAGCTGATCAGAACTAGCTCATGTAATAACTATGAAACAATAACACAGATATTTGGGAAAGGATCATTAAATCCTAACAGGTATTAGCTTAATAATTTTTTTCATTTTTCATTCTCAAAACAGTGTCAGGTTTCTACATCCAGGCATGATAGCATTTGATGCTGCTATTTTATATCATAATACTTTTTTCTTTTTTTGCAATAGTCCATTTTCTTCAAATGCTTGAGATTTTTAAAGCAATTCTAGCAACTGTTTCTTAAAAATACTGTGAGTCAATGTAAATTATGACTCGAAGTGAATGCCACATAATTCAGTGTCTTATAAATGAAACAACTCAAATGTTAAAATATTGTGGTATGAAGATATTTAGGCATTTGACAACATGGTCTCCTACCAGCCTCTGGAATGATAAGGCTGAAAAGTGGAAATCTTTCAAGCGTTATCACTGACACACAGAAAGAGATTGCCCAAAGTAGGAGATAACACACAAACACAGAGTATTCCTCAAGAGAAAACCGCCAGGTCTTTTCTGTTTTGAGCCTGCTGTGATAAATAATTTCACTGTCTGCCATTTCCTTTTCTACCCCCACCTAAGAAGAAAGGATAGGTCAAACTTTGCCAGTCTGTTGCTCCAGCTATGCTAAGCCGGGTGATAACAGCCAAAACCCTGATCCAAACAAGTGAAGCAGCTCCTAACATAAATAAGAACTGCACAGTGAAGACGTAACCCTTCGGTGCGTATTTCACTCAAACACTTCAACCAGCACTAATTAAAAGCATATTTAGCTGCCTTGGTTACAAGACTAGCCCCAAAGTCATGAGACAACAAAATCTGAGTTAGAAAGCAGCAGCCCCACGACTGATCACTCTGCAGTGAGCCCGTGTCCTGGCAAGTCACCAGCATCCCAAAGTGTCCATAGAAACTTCCCATAGTAAATGTCAGGCTGAACTGCCTCCAGCCAAACGGGGCTGGCCTTGGAGAAGGGCTGTTCAAATTTCCACCCTTAGCAGCAATCTTTAGCCGCCCAAACTCTAGAAATGCCTCACAGGGCAGAGGGAGAACAGGTTACCAAGAGCTTCCCCAAGCTGTGACGTTTGGAAAACAGATTCGCTCAAATGCAGATAGAAATCTCCGTAAGTTGGTATTTCTTGCTTTTGTCAGCTGCCAGGAGCAGAGATGGGTGAAGCAAGAATCCACACCATTGGGAATTACACCTGCTTTACTACTTGGGTAATTCTTGTCTAAAACAAACAGCATCAGCTAACCCACTCTTTCCATTTCATCCCCTTCTTTTCTACTCCCAGAAGAGCCACAAGTAGCACAGAAGCTATTCCAGCTTTCACAAAGCTGCTGAAGGCTGAAAACAACTTCCAGAAACACTTAGGTGCAACTCCTTCAACCATCACTCAGCAAGGACCCAAACAAACTGGGAAGCTTCTCTGCCGTGTCCCAGATTGACTTTCCTTCTGGCTTTCTACTTCCCTGCCATCTGCACCTCCCAAAGTCACGAGTTTGTTCAGTCACTGACCGTGAAACTCGTCACATTCTTGGGTGGCAACTGCAAGGGAGGTGTGCACATCAGGCGGCCGATCCAAAGGCCCAAGTGTCTCAGGCAAGACACTCCTACCCAACACATTTCTGGTATCCTAATTTTTCCTGCCCTGCCTGACATCTGCCTGCTCTACCAGAATGCAGAGAGTGGCCATGGGTCTGCTCCACCCTCCTTGCGCCAGCACAGAGGAGCGTAGGAGGCAGCAGAAGGAAACAAGGTGTTCAGCCACAACTGACAACACACAGCATTGCTGCTGCTTGACCCACATCAGTGAGCAACAAAGGCCACGGCATGATTTTTATAGAAGATCTGCTAAGGTGAAGACTTTGGAGGAGCCTCCTTCCACTTTCAGACTGAAATACTGAGGTTTGCGGTGGGAGGGATTCACACTTTCTGCTCAAGTCTCAGAGAAAATGTTCTCCAAGATCTAACAACTTTTTGCTAGGATTGTGGCCCTCCTTCAAAGCATGGAAGCAGCCATGGCCCCAACACCTACAGAGCTTTAAAAGGGCAGTGAGGCACTTTCAAGCTGAGTTCTGTAGTGCTCTTTCTAATTTTCTGCTCTTAGAAATGTCTCTCTAAGTCAAAATAATAAACTGCTATTTCAAAGGCAGCTGGCTTACTTCTGAGTTGCAGCCACCCTCTGTTATTTTAGACTGACCATGCTCACACATGCCATTGTAAAAATTCACCCCAGATCACAGCTTCAGTATAATTTCATGCATGACTCAATTTGCAATTACAACTTTACACTTTCACATCCCCTCCTTTCAGCCTGAGCCACTGCCCAGCACACAGCACAACCTGACCTACTAATTCCCTCTCCTCATCCACAGCTCCTGCCTGTGCCATGGAGCATCATGGAGAGGGAGCTTTTAGTCAAGATCCGGGGTGACAAAACATCCGACCCCATCTAGGTATGCTGTCCCACTATTTAATTATCCACACTGTTAAATCCAAGGGGCGAGTTCTCCAGTTTCACTGGCCAACCTGGTGATGTTATCCCAACTTTGATGTTTTAGGGGACTGAAAAGCTTTAGCAACTTGCAGGGGCCTTCCTTCATGCTTGCTCACCATGCTGTTTTCATTACCAATTCTGCCTAGAATTGCCACAAGAACACACCAAGCCAGCTACAACCTGTTTGCCTGCTGTTAATTAGGGTAACACCAGCACTAAATAGATTTCCAAGGTTTTACTCCCAATGGCAAGCGAAAGCTTGCAAGGCTATGCAGCCATGGAAGGCCTTCCACACACAACCCAGCTGTCTTTGATGGGTACCGGGATGATTTCGAACCAGCAGCCAAAACACCATGCGTGAAGGCAGCTCTGGGCTAAGCCTGGGAGCAACCAGCCAGTCTCCAAATCCACCAGCCAGCCTTCCCAGCCCCTGCCCCACACGGGCACAGCTGTTACCCCATCCCACTTGCACAGTTACAGCCAGGGTGTGTGGAGCAAAGGGAGGGGGAACTCCATCTCCACACCTCCAGCATTCCTCATGTATTAGATTTCCACAAAAAAACAGTGGCTTTGCTTTCCTTTCTCTTTCCATCACATGCCCAAAACGAAGTTTGTGATGGAATTATAAAGTAATTAGTTTGGATAACAAAGCACATCACTGTTACTAGTTAGTAAAGTGTAATTCAGGAAATTGCATGTTGGTAAAAAGAACAGAGACTGAATTAAAGATGAAATGGAGTACAAACAGCTCAAGTTTCCAGCAGAGGAATCCATGCCAGGAAGGGATCAAGATTAGTTAAGCTAGTTCTTTTAGAGTGGTTTCCTCTTCACACATGCCAGCAGATGCAAATGCAGCAAAAAATGAATTATTAATGTTATAAGTTGTAGGTTAATGCAAGCTATTTCTTTGAAAAGGAAGAGCAAACCTTGCAATATTATCTTCCAAATAATGAAATTTATATCACATTTTTTCACTGGTTTAACAATTAAACATTTCAATCATTCTCGCTGGAAAAGGTCAAAACTCTCAAATCCAAAGCAAAGCAGTAGTTTTTAAGGGGTAGTTGCCACTACCTCTGGCATTAATCAGCCCATCCCAGGTCTCTGCTGCCATTAACACCACTTTGACACAGCTCAGATCCCACCAGCCAGTCGTGTATCACACTATCAGGGAGCACATCACTTGCTGTATCTGAATTCTTATTTTAAAAATTCCTTGTTTGGAGCTAGAGAACTGTTTGAGATATGCAGTGACTTCAGAGCAAAAGAGGTGAAGTTTTATTCTAAAAGGCCATTATGAAACCAGGAACAGTTTCCAGAGCAATTTCCACTGAAACACACAGTGTCCGTAGTAGATGGAGAATTAAATTAAACTCTCATTTTTTTGTTACATACCCACCGTAATGACTGGCAATTCTGACTAAGGAGAAGATTCTTCTCACCTCTGGATATTGCCAGTGTAAAGGAGTTGGCCAGCCTTTCCTCTTGGGCACTAGAGATGCCACTTCCAGAGGGACTCCCACCACATAGTCAAGATGAAACCTACCCCCTTCTCCTTCATTTAAACTTCCTACAGACTTACAAATCAAAATTCAAACATTCCCATTCTTAGAGCTGGGAAAAGAAAATCACTTCACTGCAAGTGAATAATTAACAACTGAGGGTTTGCCTGAGATGCTCCAACTGGGACAACACCTAAAACTGCTGCGTGGTCCCGCTGCCAAGGGCCCCACACTGGTGATGGCAAAAACGTCTGATTCAAGGTGGAACAGCACCTGGTTTGAGGCCATTGAACTTAACTATTTCCCAGTGAACTGAGAGGGCTTTGGAGCAAGGCAGAAACGATGCTGTTCTCTCCCGACGCCGGCCCGTGTAAGCATGGCAGTGATCAATGAGAAGCCAAGCGAGTAAAGTGGTCTCTGTAATTACAGAGCTGTGCTGGTGAAGCTGCTTTCTGGGCAAGGCAGTCAGCAGAGGTGAACACCCATGAAGGGGAATGGCATTACTGGCCAGGGCTCGTGCACAAACTTCCCAGGGAGGGATTAAAACACTCACGTAGGTTTTTATGACTGACTCGTAGGTTTTATGACAGTCCTTCAGCAGCCCTGTCCATCAGAGGAACAGGAGGCAAAATATTTAAAGCAACAGTAAAATCTTAGTCTTACTGCAATCAAGTTTTCACCCTGAGTCTTTTTTGGCAACTCACAATCTACTGGTAGAAGAGAGCATTTTGTGATTGCACTAATACTTCTGGAAATTAATTTTAATTGCAAACTTGTGCGTCTCGGAGCATAAATAAATTCACAGCAAAAAGTCCTAAGCAGTCTTAAAAATTGCTCCAAAAATTGCATGGTGCGTGTCAAACTCAGCTGCTCCTTGGAATCCATGGCAAAATATTGTGATTGCAGAGACCCTCATGTGTCCAAAGGCAGAGCCAAGGTTTTGTTTTGCCAGCCACAGACATAGGAGACCAAAAGTGTAGCCCTTGTGTGGGAGGCTTCAGGACAACAGCCCAGAGGTTACATTCAGGCCTCTGTAACTTTTTTCTTTTTTTTTTTCTTTCTTTTTCTTTTTCCAAAGAAAAGATTCAACTTGGTCATCTTTAAAGACACAAAGCTTCCAGCAACTGATCATGAAGACATTAATCTATTCTATTTTTTCAATCTGTCATCCCTCATAATATCTTTAGGTCTTCCATACAAAAGACAGTGTTAGGTTTAAAGGCTCATTAACACAGTGGAAATTGGTACAGCACTGGGAGTACATGAGTGCCTGTTTTGGGGTACATTGCATATTTTTCTTGTGCTGTGTTTACCCTGAGAAGCCTCATAGGCTCACATTTCCCAGCACTTCACCTGATCTCATACTACTGAGAAGAATCCTTGGTTTGGGCATCCAGGTAGACAGGCACCTTTCGTGTATCAGAAAAACCTGTCCTCACAGTCCCGGATGATCTGACCACAGGTTTCAATTAAATCAAGTAGTTATGAGGACTTTGTTGTCCAAGATAGCCTCTGGACTACATTGCCAAAAAATTACAGACTGGAAATGTATCAAAGGACTAATTACTTCCAAAAATAACCCGGACAATTGCCACGTTGCCATGTTTGCCTGAACGGTCTCAGCCTCCTCTATTAGGATTTAGTTGCCTAAAATTGCAGCTTCCACAAATAGTATCAACTTGCTGAACTTCTCCTTGGATGAGGAAGCCAAGCATAATTTAAGTAAATGAATGTGCAAAGTATTGTGATGAGTTAACCTCTAAAATGCCTTCACTTTTAACAACAAAGAGCAGAGGCACTTCAGCAGCACAACGGTATTTGCCCCAGATCCTTAAATATCCCAGGGCATTAGTGAATCTAGGCTAAATGGAAGATCAGAGCTAAAGCAGGATGAAGGCAAACAAGCTGCTATTTATTATCTACCAGGGAACTAACATTAAGTCAACACACAGCACCAACTTCTTGCTTGGCTTTTTGGGTTTGACTTTTGACTATGTGATGGATCCTTCTCTGCACGTTTCTCACCAACATGCTTGTGCACACCTGATAAATAAAAAGGGGCCTCGAAGCTGCTCGTAACCCGGCTTCTATCTTGCTCTTCCACCTCATCACTATTGTAATGACAGGCAAAGCGGGGGGAGCTGGCAGACTTGTGAGGCTTCAGCAGGCGAACGTTGGTCGGCTGGGAAGGCAGTGCATGTTGTCCTCTCCGTCTGCACTCCTCGGCAAAGGCTTCTTCATCTGCCTCCCCTGCAAAAAGCAAAAAATGTAAGAAAAGTAAGCTGCACCCAAAATAAATACATTTGTCCTGGAAAAAAAGCCCTCAGAAATGGGCTGGACATTAGAGGTCACAAGACTAATGTCTTGGCTGTGGTTGGCCACAGACAGTCCTGTGTATCTGCAGATCGAGGAGTGTCTGGAGCAGAAAGCTCCGTCAGTGACCTGTCACTACACTGAAGCCACCCAAAAAAAGTCCACTAGATATGATGACTCAGGAGCCACTGTTTCCTTCTTCCCAAAAGGCAGGGTGAGGGAGCTGAGCACATGGCCCTGGACAGGATTTTTGTCCTGTGCAGAGCATGTCATCGCATCCCGATTCACCTGGACTGTCCTGCTCAAGGAAAAGTTAAAGGGAAAAGAGAGATAAATACCCAAGCTGGCTACAGGGGTGGTGGGAGAAGAATTAAGCCAACATGGGTTCAGAAGGGCCGGATGTTGGATATCACAGCTGCAAGGATGGTGGAGATGTGTAATGGAACACATGAAGATGAGAAATCATGTTGAAGCTGTGAGAGGTAAACACAGTCCAAAGGCAAGGCAGGCACACACAGCACAGGCCAATGAACACAATGGAAATAAACCCCAATGTCTGCAAAAACTGGTATGAAAGATGAGGTACTCTCGTCATACTTGTGCTGTTTTGCAGATGACACTTCCCTTTGCTGCAGAAACTGTAACAGTACCAGTGCTGCAAAACAGAGAAATCAACTACCATAACACACACAAAACTCAGCAAAGCCACACACTGAAAAACAAACAGATAACAAAAAGTCAACAAAAGATGTTCAACAGGGAAAATAAGGGGGAGGGAAAGTTGGAGGGCAGGGGGGAAAGAGGGTGTGTACCACATTCATTTCTTAAAGGCTTTTTAAAGTTTCATTAGTTCAATTACTTAAGTACTTTTAATAGAGCTGATGAAACATGGCATCATTTTATTTTCATCAAAAGTGGTGTGTCACATTCTGGAAGTTTTTCCTGGGATGTGCCCGGCATCAGCTGCTCAGGGAGGGGCGTGTGCTCTCAGCTAATGCGTGTGCTCTTAGTTCATGGCTGGAAAATGCTTTGAAGACGAAAAAGGCACCACGTACACAACACGAGACAGAGCAGGAACACCCACTGTGTGTGTGCCCCACACCACCACTTCCAAACACAACGGGCTGCATTGTCTTTACCTTGTAATCGCACACGGGAGAGATGCTTCCGAGGGCATGAGGAAAAGGAGGCAAGGTATGTTTAAAAAGTCATTTCACAATGCAGTGAGGCATCCGAGGCCCTGCAGCAGAGGAGGACTCCAGGATGTGCCTCGCATTGTCTGCCTGAGCACCCGACGGGCCGTGCCAGGGTGTTACCACAGGACACTCCTTTCCAGTGGTTAAATGCCCATCCCCACCTCAACGCTCCTGCTTTTGTACCCTGGAGTCCCCCACACTTCCAAAGGCACAAGCAAACACCACAAAAACTCGAGTGATGATAAGACAAGGATTTCTGCATTTAGTCTCTGCCTGCCTGCATCACGCCAGTGTAAAACCCTGGGTGTAGGGTTCTCCTTGCAGTAGGAGAAGGCTGGCAGGACGGCACCAGGACTTCAGATACAAGAGGCAGAGGGCAAGGAAAAATTCAGGGAATGCCAGATGCAGAATTGCCATCATTACCCACAAGAGGCTACAGGATTTTACACAGTATACAAACAGCACTGAAGTATGTATCAGGCTGATGATACCAGGTCTGCAAAGGTAAGCCTATAAAATGCCAAGACTAACCAAAAAAAAGGACATGGAACCTATACATCAGCTGCACATACAAAAACCAGTCAAGAGGGTTTGCTTCCTAACAAATTACAGTGCGCTAGAAATAGGCGCTCTCTCCTCTCCCATGGAAATGCAAAGTGACTGGATTCCTTTTTCATGTGCGAAGTCTTGCTTAATGTACCTTTAAAAATTATATTCGCAAATAGATGCAGGAATGGGAAACATGCTGAGGCCATTCTTGAAGCTCTGGGTGTGTTTGTGCATCACGGAGGCATCCCAACCAGGCACACTAACACAACTCCTCAGTACTGGGCTCAGGGAACTAGAACAACTTTGGAATCACAGAACACTTCAGCTGGACGGAACCTTTAAAGCTGATCTGGTCCAACCCTCCTGTAATGAGCAGGAACATCTTCCACTAGATCAGGTTGCTCAGGGCCTCATCCAACCTGACCTTGAATGTTTCCAGGGATGAGACACCTACCATCTCCCTGGACAACCTGTGCCAGCATTTCACCACCCTCACTGTAAACATTTCGTCGTTGTATCTAAGTCAACCCTCCTTCACTTTAAAATCATTACCCCTTGTCCTGTCACTACAGGCCCTACTAAAAGGTGTGTCTCCATCTTTCTTATTAGTTCCCTTTAAGTATTCGAAAAGGTTAAATCCATCTTGATCATGCAACACAGTCCTTCAGTCTTCCATCTCCCCAAAGCAAAGGCAAATTTTAGTTCAACAAATAGACCCCAAAAAACTGCCCAAACTTTTCCCCCCTTATGAGTTGTGGGAGAGCAGGATGGCACCAAAATTTGTGAAATGGTTTAACATCACGTCAGCTGTGATTTAAATACTGAATCGACTCCAGTCCTATGCATGGCATGAGCTGTCAGATCTTCCTCTGATCATCCACCTTTAGCACACCTGGACAGCAAAACTGAAGTGTGATTTGCATCAAGTATTCTCTCCTGTTCTACATATTTGAAACATTCGAGCCAGACTGTACCACTGCAAATAGAAAACTTGACTACAAGTTACTCTGGGAGAAGTCAGCAACAAAGAACACCACCACCAAAAAGTGCTTAAATTCTGCTAGAGCTTTGTCAGCAGTGATGTTTGTCCTAGAAATGGCTTTTAGGAAGACGGCTGGTATTGGGGGTGGGGGTGGGTGTGGAATACCTGAGTTCTGAGCAGCAATATCCACCCGAGAAGCACCTACCAGGAGTGCTCAGGCTTTAAACAGTCCTCAGTTCCCCCAACACCTCCTTCTTGCCGTCCCCTGCGCCTCCACACCAGCACACCCACGTGAGAGCCTGGGCAGCCGCACCGTGACCCCAAGCAGAAACTGACCCGAGTTAAAAATAGCCAGCTCTTTTTGCCAGTTTATTTTTAACTTGGGCTGGAGCCTGGAGCCAGCTCATCGTGCAGTCGTCCCAGCTGGGGCAGGGAAGGGGGAAATTATCATGGGCAGCTGGAATCAGCATCCAGGTTATGGTGTTAAGCAAAAGATCTTATTCTACTAATGTAAATAATAATTAAAAACCTAGCAGTTATTTCACTTGCAAAACCAGTTTGGAGAAGTTACGTTTCTAAGGGTTAGTTCTGAAAATTATGGATTTGGCATCACCAGTAACATTTAAAAACAATAATTCAGATTTGGTTTTCTGGTGCACCAGGTTCTCCGAAACAAACAGCAGCTTCCGGGGAAGAAAAAAAAACAAACATGAGCTGTAGCATCCTAAAAAGCTGAATTAGGGCTAGAAGCTGCCTTCTGCTCCAAGCAAGAAGGGCTGGAAAATAACTTCTCATAGCAAATGGTGCTGCAGGGCAGTGGAAAATAGGAATCCTTGGAGCTGTAGCAAACCAGTAGAGGGCAATATTGCCTGTCGCGAGGTATCGCCAGCGAGCAGCCGCCGCCAGCCCGGGCTTGGGCAGTAAGACTGTGATTTTACACGGCTGTCGCAAACTCAGGCTAGGTGGGGGCTTAGGGGAGCCAACAGCTACACCGAAGGGTCTGTGCGTGCTCCTGGAAAATGGAGATAACCCACAGGAATAAAACCACCGGCAGAGACATTCCGGGTGAGCCGGGACAGGTAAGTCACGGAGCACTTCACACCAAAGCAGTCCTGCACGGGCTAGCATTATTATTTAGTGTTACATTCAAGTAATATCCATGTATGTCCAGGAATTGAACTGAAATCCTAGCTGGAATCTGCAGTAATTAATGGCAAGACGGTAATGACAGAACTATGCCGAACAAACCAGGGTAAACATCCTGAGGATATGGAGCTGCTGATTTGCATTGACCAGCTCACTTCCCGCACGGCAGCCCTACTGCTGCCTGCTGTGTTCTTACACACCTCAACCAAAGAAATACACATAGAATCGGGGTTTTCCCCTGTATTATGAAATAAAAAGCAGGTGCACCAGTTTGCTCAGTCCAAAGGAACACTTCCCCGAGGCCACAAATACCACAGAGCCCCTGGTCCCGTAACCAGCATCAGGAGATGCACCTGGTGAGGGACATCCAGTATCTAATGACACATCAGCTCCAACCTACGCTCCTGACACCCAGTTATTCAAAGACGGCTTGCAGGAAGCTTCCTCCATTCAAATCTTCCTTGAAGGATGGCCTGTGAAGTGTCTTTCTAATACTTCAAGACTCTGAAGTTAAGGGGCAGTGTAAACTCAGAGCAGGGCATCATATTGCTGCTTCAGCTGGAAGTCTGAGGTGCACCTGAGGTGTTTCTGATGCACACTGACATCACAAAGAGTGCTGAAGGGGGAAAAAAATAGCTTCTCTTGAATTTTTTCCCCCTTCCTATTACAAGGGTTTGGAATTTACCCTGTGCTTACAGAGGACACTGGAGTTTCTGATGACTCAGCTACATCCGCTGCTGCGTAGAGGTGAACTGCGATGGAAGGAGCAAGCAAAAGTGAAAGAAAAAAATCCCCATTTAACTACATTTATCTGAAGTCAATTGCACTATGATCTTTGTAACCTGTTGATAAGATTTTTCTATTGATAAACTTTTCAATTGTTACAGCAGCTCTGGTATTAATATTTACTTTAGCAGAAGCTACCAGAGTTCTTCCTAGACTGAAGTCCAACAGTTGCTGGGAAATCTCATGCTTTACAGGAACCAGTTCAATCTGAGAACTCATCTGACAGATCTGTCTACAGGCCTGGATTACCCTGGGCTGAAAAAATCCTGGAGATAAACTGGATCTTTTGTTTCTTCTCATGAAAGCTTCATATCTAATGTATGCTAGGACAGAAAAAACAGCAGGAGACCAAGTGACTCTACTAAAACAAAGAAGTGGTCTAATTTGGGGGACCACACCTTGAAAGTTGTTTTCAGAAAGTTGCCAAATCATCAGGTTCTTTTAATTCCTGTTGGAAACCACGGATGCTCATTATAAAACACCCAGCCCAGGGTATTTTCCAAAACCACGTGCATACACACACCCCCCTCACCTGTCCTGAAACTGTAGACAACATGCTCAGCCAAGAAAATACTCCCTCACCATTACTAGAGGCTATGTTGAGCAAGTTCTTCTGATTAATTGTTCTTAAACTTGTTTCTAAATGCCAGGAAACACTAACACTGTGACGCTTAGCAGGAGTTATAAAACCCTCTTTCAGCCTGTGCTGTCTTGGGTTTGTCAGACTCGACAGAAACCAAAATTTGCATCGAGTCCTCTTTGGAAAACATCTCTCAGTTTGACAGTGACAGCCCTTAAAAATCCCTCTCTTGCTATTTGATGTGATGCTTACAAGAAAAAGCAGCCATTTTAAAATCCTCTGCTTAAAAAGATGCACATAGTTTTGAAAGCTGAATGAGCCTGAAATCACTCAGAAACTATCCGGGGAATGCCGGAGCAGCTGCCCCATCTGCACCATCGCTTTTGTAAACCGTAAAGGGAGTTTATTTCAACAGTGACGTTTATCGGCCAAAGCACAGGACAAACAATGAGGTTTTGAGTCAGCTCACTCAGATCAGTGTCTTTCATCAATTATTGGCAATCATTTTCTTTCCAGAGCAAATGCACTCAGTGTTACAGAGAATACAAGGTGATTCAGGGTTTCCTGGTGTCTGTCTGAGACTCCTGTCCTGCAAAATTCAAGGAAATATTTATCCAATGTGGTGCCTGGAGTGCTTAGCTGGGTAGAAACTGAAGATGCCAGCAGCTCCCGATCCATGCCCTGCAGAAACCCGCTCCCAATGTCCCACCCCCTCCTCTCTCCATCTCACATCCTGCACTGGCTCTGATGGCTCAGCTCTGTCAGCACCGATGGCACTGCACTCCGATGTGTGTTATGTCTCCCTGCTTCAACCCAAAAACTCATACTGAGTTTATAATTAGGGGATTTGGGCTGGGCTTTCCCAGGCCAGGACCAGCACTACCATCTCGCCTGCCATGCAAGCCAGGCATTTCCTACAAGGGGGGAAGAAAAATCCAGAAGTGGCAGGAGATGGCAGGGGAGGTGGTGGCGAAGTCCTGGGAAGTGATGGAAAAAACAAGGGTGTGGGACTGAAGAAAAGGGACAGACTGATGCAGTGCTTCTCGCAGTGCTATTTCTGTCCCGGGAGAGGCCTGGCTGCAGCACATCCAGTGTCTGGGAAAGGGCAGGGCTCAATGCACAGAGCAACCTTCTGCCCTTCTGGCTCTAAAAGCTGGCAATGGACTTGCTCCTTTTATTTTTGCCCTTGTATTCATCTGCTCCAGTGCCAGCTCACACTGTTCCTGCCCAGCTGTACCCCTGCGGCACAGACCAGAGCAGGGAAAGCCCCACACTGGGTTCACTCACCCTCCCTGCCCTGAAGCAGCTCCCTTAGAAAGTTCAAAACTTTTGATTTTCCTTTTTTTTTTCTAGGTGGATTTTACCTACCACCCGCATCCACATCCAAGAACCCCATTATATCCTACATTCAGCCCAGCGTGTACCAACACGAATGGTGCATTCCCAACACATCACAAGCTACTCAAGGCAACATTTCACCACAAAGATTCCCCAACCTGCAACAAACTGGTAAAATAAAGTGAGTTTTCAGCACACACTAACCACAATGCCGCTGCTTTGAAAGGAAATCTGATCATGCTGTTCCCCAGGGCGGCTATCAGGGGCCAATGGCTATGGCTACTCCTGGATCTGTTGGACCAGATCGAGCTCTGCAGCCTGGCCTACAGACAGGGAGCTGCTGGGAGAGCCTGGAGTTACCTCCTCCCTGCCAAAACTTCCTCATCAGAACCTTTTAAAGCCCAGTGAATTGGTCCTACATTGTATCTGAAGCAAGAGAGAAGGCGCAGGCTGAGCACATCCAGGCTTCTGCAGCTATTTTCCTTCTGTTAAAGCACACCAGGGCATCCGTATGGATTTTGCCAGTTGCTCTCATCTTAAAGATCTGGGATGTTGGAAATGCAAATGGCAGGAGGTAACATGAATCCTCACGTTTCCAGCAAGCAGAGAGATGACCCAATTTGCATGCTGCAGCTCAAAGTGAATTTTATTAATTTTAAAAGACTTTATCAAGCAGGGGCCTTTTATTCATTTCTGCATGAATTTTGAAAGAGGAAGCAAAGAATGAGGAATGAGCTTTGCAGCTTGACATACTTAAATACAAATTAGCAAGATTTCAAGCTCAGAGTTTGACCAAATGGACCTGATTTTTAAACAGCAATCAAGATTACTTAAAAGATGATATTTTCTACACTTTTCAGGATCATGTCAGAGGTCTGCCCCAGTTTCCTGCAAGTCTCATTGCATAGCTCTACACCGAAGTGACCGGACCCCCTTAAGAACCTGTACCAGGGGCTCCTACCCTTGGGGCTACTCTCTCCAACACACCTCACACAACATGTAGCTGAGAGGGAGCTCAGAACACTGTATCTGTCTCTGTCTCTTATCTCTGTCTCTGGTCCCTCTTCCTCTAGAAATTGTATCACTGACATCAAAGGACTTGATTTGGTTTGATACTTACAAGGGCAGATAGTGATAGGACAAGGGGGGAATGGCTTTAAACCACTGAAAAGGGGCAGGTTTAGATTAAATATCTGGAAGAAATCTTTATTGTGGGGGTGGTGAGGCCCTGGCACAGGTTGCCCAGAGAAGCTGTGGCTGCCTCATCCCTGGAAGTGTTCAAGGCCAGGTTGGACAGGGCTTTGAACAACCTGGTCTAGTGGAAGGTGTCCCTGCCCATGGCAGGGGTGTTGGAACTGGCTGAACTTTAAGGTCCCTTCCAACTCAAATCATCTTGAAACAAAGAGGGGTTTTTCATCTCAACTATATTTCAACCTCAGACAGAAATCCCCGTGGGTTTCTTCTCTATCATGAGGAAGCCTTGCAGCCCAAGTTTCACTTTGAAATTGTATTTGAAGTGCAAACCAAAATTCTACTGAGGGAAAAAACAAAAAGGAACCAGCCCTTATAATGAGACTTAATACTCACTACTAGAGGAAAACAAAGAAATAAAAATTCCACAGTGCAACTACATGCAGCCCTGCCCGGTCCTCCATGGCATTCCCAGACATGAGGTGCCTCCCACCAGTGCTTCCTCTCTCCTTGTGCCCGAGCAGAGCCCCGTGGACCTTCACAGCTCTCACACTTGTTCTCAGAACCTCCTGGTGCCAGATGAAACAGCTCCTTCACTGCCCCCAAAGACAAAACTTTGCCTTTTGCCTTCAGCCCTTCTACGAGTTACCACCACCAGGTCAAGCAAAATTGGCTTCTAATTAAAATGCTCTTCAGACAGCAAAAGCAGAGGAAAAGTGCTCTTCTACTTTTGCAACAAACAGATCTTTATAACTCTTAAAACTAATGAGTGAAAGTATCAAGACGTCATCTTATATTACCATTAGTGGCCCTCACTGAAAGAGCATCTCCAGAACAGTTCTGAGCAAGCCCTAATTTGCAAATTATACAGCTGTGTTACATATTTTTCCATTGATTATCAGCTTTAAACCAGTCTTCAAAACCTTAATGCACAGCAAATCTCAATTACCGTAAAAGAAAAAAAGATACAAGAAAAAGCCATGCAGTTAAATTTAAAAATAAAAGAATCTCATGAGTGACTTCAGAAAAATGTGATGAATGACTTCCTCAGCTGTTTTGTCAACACTTCCATAGTAATTTGGCAAAAGCACAAAATCCCTAAGTTTATACTTTCATCGAATGGCTATTAGTGCTGTTGAAATCTCACAGACACGAGACAGTAAGTGCAAGCTCCACGTTTCATATTGCACTGTCCATGCTCAGTTTGCACGGTCTCATCTTTTCAGGTTAATAATTTGAAAAATATTCTCCCTTCTACCCTGAGGCTTAAATATGATACTATGGCTCTGACACTAAGGGTTCTACGTATTAATTACAAAAAAAAGGACGAGATACCTGCCCTCTCCAGTTATACCTCCCAACGTGCAATTTATTCCTCATCCATCTATCCCTGTATTACTAAGACTACGGCAAGCCATACCCATCCTCCAGTGTGTGCACACATCCCTGATTTACAGAGCTCCAGAGACCATCATCTTTTAAATGACCCTGAAAACATCACATGCTCACAGTAAGAGGACATCTCTTCTGACGGCTCAGTAGGTTTCAAAGTGTTTCATGAACCTTCACCACAAAACCCAGTCTTGTTTCTGACATCTTCCCAATGACAGGAGCACTAAGTCATTAGCTGCTGTTCAATTTTTGACACTATAATGACATGCCTGAATTTTTAAAAAATAGTGTTTCAAGTTGATATTCAATGCTAATTTTGACTAAATACTATATTTAATTATGAAACCTGTACAATTGGCCTTAGAGGACATGTAACTCCCAAGCTGCACCACTTTTTGTTGTTTTGCATCTCCAATCCATCACGGAACTCTCAAAGTTTCCAAACATTCTTCCTTTCCCACCCATAGTCAAGACCTATGCCTTAAAACCCACCACAGTTTAGAAATACAACTGATTTTTCAAATCCTATCAATAACAATGTTTATAAATGCAAATGTATGCACACATATACATGCATGTATTTAAACAGACAAAAAGAAATTGTTCCATGTATGCTGCTTAAATGGAACTTCTGACCCAAATAGCCAATAAAGAAAGCACAGAAATGAAGATTTTCTCAACTGAAAAAAACCCAAACACTAAACCAGGAACATGACTACCACCCAACACTAACAATACTTACAATTCTCTCTTGTGCCTGGGAACAGTATCGTCAGTCAGTTTATACGCTCCTTCTGCAGAGATCCAGTGGGAGCAGGGAAGATTTTACCAAGAGAGCTTTGTGAGTTTTGGAAAGAGAAGGAGAGTTTGAAGAGCGACATTAGTACCTCTTGGTGCACCCAGGAAGGCCATGTATCTCCCAAGGAGGCCACCCCAGAGCTGCCCCTGCCCGGAGCGAGGGCTGCTCCCATCCTATGTTGCTGCAGTGGCACTGTGTCACCTTCTCCTCACACAGCTTTGAGATCCACGGGATGAAACACCAAGGGCAGTAAGAACCATTTCCAACCACAATCTCTGGGGCCAAAGCAAAAAAGGGGGGACCAGTATTTAGAACTACCATGAAGGCAGAGAAGCTGGAGTGCTCTGCATTCCACAAGGGTGGAAAGCACACTAAAATGCCCACTGGCTCTTGGTGGAGAGGTGGATGTGACCTGGGGAGGGCTGCACCCACCAAAACTGCACAACTGAACAACAACTCGACACCTGAAGTTGCCATAACCAGCTTCTGCTCAAAATCACCCAGCATAAAGATGTACCCTCATCTCCTCTAATTCTGTAATGGCAGTGAAAGCTTTTCCAAATGTTTAAGTGACTATTTGTCAGTGGGCTTACTATATCATGGTATAAATATTTTAAAAGCTATAAAAACAAGTATCAATACTGCAGAGGTTTGAGCTGTTTAACTAGTTTTGTACTACTGGCAGCCCGAAGTGAAGCATCCAGCAGAGCTACTCCACCTCCTCCTTGAACACCAGCGAACTCAGAATCTTCCCAGAAACATTTCCCAAGAGTTTTACTAAGTGTAAAGGTGTCAAACTTCATTTACACAACAGCCTTTCTCCTCAGCCTTGGAAAACATTGTGGCTTCTTTTGCAGGGTTGGAAATGTCCTGCAGTCAGCACTGTGACAGAGAAAGGAAACCTGGAACAGATGCACAACGGGTAAGGCTGATGTTCACCTAACATTTGTTATCATGCAAGTCAGTGACTGACAGAAATAGTCCCAGACTTTGCACATTTGAGAACATTTAATCACTTTCCAATTAAAATTCTGACCTTGCTTGAACTGCTAGTATTGGATACAGCCTAGTATCTCTACAGAAACAATCTCCTTTTACAGTAATATTTAAAAATACTAAATAAAAGAATAATGAGCTGTTTTTCTAAGGAGAAAGTTGCTTAGTCAAGACTGAATAGTGGACTGGAAACAGAACTGGAGCCAAAAGGGCAAGCATCACCTTCCAGGAGATGGAATCTGTTTGCAAAAGCCTTCAAAGCACTGAATTCAGTTGAGAAGATAAATCGGTAAATAAAACCACGCTGTTGTAACAGCAATAAATAGACATTGATGACAGTTCAGCTAGGACCCGAGTGTCCACCTCCACCCCAGTTTCAACTGAAAATCTGAAGGACCTGTATTTTAAGGAAAAATTAGCCAGAATTGTCATAAAATAGGAAGGATAAGAGGCTTTGACCTCTGTCAAAATTAACAATCTGTCATCTAACCTAGAAGAAAACTGCACTTGAAGTTGACAGCTTGGCTCTGTGCCATTTACAGGCCCAAACCCAACACCAGAGACACCGACAATTTGGGTAATTTTGCCACCACACTCATAAAACACAACAGTGAGCTGAATCTAGAGGCCAGCGTGAACCAAGGGTTGGCTTTTGGTTTCAGGAGGAGCTGGGAGACGCAAGGCAAAATTCCCCTCCACAAACAGCTCTCATAAAAGAACTTTCCACTACTGGAAACTATTCTGTGCAGGGCAACAAGCACCTCCCCTGCAACAGAGCAGCACAAGCATGCTCTTGGCTTCGTGATTTATTCCACGAAAAGGGTTACCAGGGATGTAGGCATCATCTTCTATAAACATTTTGAGAGCAAAGCACACATGTGATCTCAGAGCAAGTGCTAGAGGAGAGGGAAGAGTGGAAGCCACGTAAGAGTAATCAATTAATCTTATGTTCTCAATTTGGTTCATCAAGAAGAGCAGGGAGGTTTAAACACCTGTGTCTTCTCAGAAAAATGTTTTATCTCCCTGAGCTGAGCTTCTTGTTTTTAGGAGTGATTACAAGAAGCATCTTCTCAATTAGCCACTGCTTTAGAAGCCACTTAAAAGTCACTTTCTGTTCTATGACACTTCTCAAGACAGAGTTATAGCTATTAATAAATAAATTATTAATGGCTACAAAACTGCTATGAGAAAGCTTCAGGACAAATTACTCTACTTTCTTTTAACCTTTAACCAAAAGGACTTTCTTCCAATTCTTTCAGGCTACTACTTTCAATATAGATCAAAAGTAGGGCAATAGTAATGTGTCAGAAGTACTTTCAAAATTATTTAGACACACTCCCCTTGCAATAGATCCTGCAATTTAGATACTATATCGTAATAGCTGACATTGATATATAACACCTCTAAAATATGAATATGCACCATAAAGTACACATCATTTTCTTTTTACTTAACAGTGGTAAAACCAATCATCTACTTGTCATTTGTCATTTTCTACCTGCTTCTCAAAGAAAACAGTGTTCAGTCTACGAACACCTGGCAATGTCTCTGCCAGTGATGTAACAGGAGACTTGAGTTGTACAGCAAGCAAAACTGCATTTTCCACCTCTGAAATAGGTTCCACGCAGAATGCAACTCAAATCTTTGAAGGTCCTTGGAAAATGTGGATAAAATTGATAGAATTGTTTTGCTTTGACAAGTTCCAATTCTGGCACATTTAGAAACAATTCGTTTTGAAGCCGTTTACTGCTAACAAAGAGTCACCACATACAAGGTGTACACTGGCTGCACACTTTGCAAACTACAGAAATATTTCTGTCCGAGCCTTCTTTTAGGCCAGAAAAGGGCAGAGCAGTACGGCATGTACACTTGTTTGCTTTTCCATTAACAAGATTCCTTGTGTCACTACAGCTGGCTGTGTCCATGCTGGTGACTGGCAAAAGCCTTAGTTTTGATTACTTGCTCAGAAAGGAGACTGCACAAAGGCTATTTTCAGGGCTGAATACTTCGATCTCAAAATATGGTTCATTTGACCATTGAAGACTAACGTTCCGGATTTCCAGCACTCTTCAAGCAGGATACCCTTCCCAGAAAATTTGGAAGGACCTCAAGAGATACCAGGATTTTACCACACAATAGCTTACATTTTGGTTTTGTTACAAACTATTTGTTGCTTGTATGACCCAAATGCTGCTGAGTTATAATTCTAGGAAGTTCCCTTTCCTCCAGGTTCTCTTAGAAATAAACCTAACAAATGCAGTTCTGGGTATATACAAAACCCAAAAAAGCATCCACGGAGAAGTTTTTCACACATGTAAGCCCTGTAGGACACTTCTCTGGCTATTCTGTAGAACTATTTATCTGACATAATGCAGTCTTAGGCATTTAGCACACTACCAAAGGTGATTCCATTTACAAAAAGCCAGCTCTTTTCATCAGTAACTTAAAATTCAAAATACATGTATTGCTACCCACATGAGATTTAACACACACTAAAAATAAAAAACTTTAGATCATTAAAACATTGCTCACATTCAAGAAAATGAATAGTTCACTCTGAAATGTGGATCTTTGCTGTATTAACACTGATTAACAAGAGACCTTCTAATCTTCACCTCAGGAGTTGTAATTAGGCTGCCTCAAGGTGTGCAGTCAGTAGTTGGTGAGAAGACAGGACATACACAGGGGCTCACTGTATTGCAAATTCCAAATCTAATTCCCTGGCACACTCATCATGGACCTCGCCCTGGTTCCTCCTCCTCCTCACTTAACATCCAGCTCATTCATTACAATAAAGCAACTTACCTGAACAGATCCAGAATGTCTTCTCCCACGTGAAGTCCACTCTTGGCACCTACACATCCCAAACTGGATGCTTTAGGGCAATAGTCATCAGGCTGCCCCAGATGCATGTGGTGTTGGCTCCTCTCTTCCCAGCTCCCCTGCTTCCTCGGCACCTCCTGAGAGGCAAAGCAGCCCCCACATCACGAAAGCATCCCCCAGTCTCAAAACCCCAGTAAGGGAACATGACCCATGCATTAATGTCAACACATCACAAGGGAAGAAGCCAAGATACAGACCATGGAGGAGGGCCTGAAGGAGCACTGTGCTCTGTGGTGCCTCTCGCTCTGCGCCCCAGGCTCCCAAAGCTTCCACTACTTCTCTGTAAAGCCCAAACACTCCCTTCTCTCTAGCAGATATTTTTCAGAAAGCTGGTCTTTAAGACACTGAAAGCCAGAGAAACTACTGCTCTTGGCAGCTTCTTCCAACAGTTAATCATCCATGTGTTAAAAATGTATGTTTATCTTCTCATTTGAATTTGTCTAGCCTGATACAAATATTTATACTCTTCTTCCAAACAAGGCAACCTTTGATATGCACAGTTTTTTCTAACTGGTGTACACATTTTTTTAGAATCAAAGTGGAATTTGGCACACCATCCTCAGGCTGCAGAAGCACCTCCCTTGCTTGTGCTGGCAGGGCAACGGCCTCCAGAGCAGCCCTGAGCCTGGACAGCCAGAGAACAGGCAGGGTTCACTGGAGGAGGAGACACACACAAACACCCACCACTTCTGCATTCACTGTGGTAACTCGTGATCATGTTTTCCTGATGAGAAAGGCAAAAGCCAAATGAGGAGAAAAGTCCTTGAAATTTATATCAACGTCACAACACAAGCTGCATTGTTTTCCTGCTTCTCCCTTACTGTTTCAAGGACCTTAAGATTTGCTGTTCTTCTCAGGGCTAAACCATCCAATCCCAGAAAAGACAGAAGTAGCACTAGCGGTGTTTAATAAAAGAAACATTTTGGTTCTCAAGGTGAATGTCCCCAAGAGAAAAATTTTCCACCTCTTTGCAATTACTCAGGAGCTCAGTCAAAAACTGAGGGCAGGAGGTTTGTGAGCGCTACTCCTGCTTGCAGGCAATACCAAATACACCCAAAACAGCTCTAAGTGAATTTGTAGCTCTCTACTGCTCTCCTGGATACCCAGCTCCCACTTTGTGTAGAACAGATGAATAATGCCCCTTCATTACTGAAGTGCAGTACATTTGGTAATAAGGATCTGACTGTACTTCCAAAAGCACCCAGCAGTAAGAAATATTACACACTGAGATCAGCAGAGTAATTCTCAGGGGTGCCTAAGTGTCTACTTAACAGGAGATGTCCAAATAACTCAAAGCACCGAAGTGCCTTCTGATGAGAGGCAGTGTTATTACAGAAAGCCTGGCCAAAGCCCCCTGAAGACAAAAGGTCTAGTCCCCTGACTGGTTAAGAAACGCTGCAGGAAAGGCTGAGCCTTGGCCATCTGAGTTTTCTCCATTTTCCTTCAGAAAGGAAAGAGAACTTTTAGAACTTTCACAGAGAAGTCCAAAACAATTTTAAAACATCCGCAGCCTAGCTCCCCCTGGAAGGAGAATGACAGAGACTGATACTGCAGAATGCTCTTTCACAAAAGCAGAGCACAGTATTTCCGTTGCTGAGTATGACAAATATCGCAACAAATGTGGGTGACAAATTCAGATTTAGTTTCTGTAAAGAGTAAAAGGCAGCCTCCAACGACACGTCTAGGAAAAACTCTGCCAGAGGTGGCTATGGTGACAGTTATGAAAACGTGTGGTAAATTAGCAAGTTAATCTTACTGTATATATCAGTTAGAAAGATTAACACAGACTTGACACGTATTTCTGGAGGGAAACCAAAAGATCAATGAGGCTGCCCAGCTTCTCTACCAGATGTCTCAAAGCCTCTGCAGCCTTATGACTTTCTTTATTATTGGGAGGTAAACTCCCCTCCTGCACCACAATTCAATCAAGCTTGTGACTGCAACCAAGACAGAAGATTCCAAAGCCACAGCTTTGCATTTTCAGCTGGTTTAGTAATGCCTTCAAGCAACTTCATTACAGACACAGCCAAATAATTCTCTTTTCTGGCCATCAGGAATGTGTGTTCCACAACATGAATTCTACGACCAGTCACCTAGGATGGATTCCTCTCCTACTCTCGTAACTCAAATAAATTTACAAATAAGAAACAATGCAAGAAATTTCAAACTTTACTTTTAATAGTCAAAAAAAAGAGAAACTTAAGCCTTGTCAATGTACCATTTTACCTCTTCTATCACGTAACTGACCAGCATCCTCACATGAGTTTTTACAAGCTAGGTGTTACTACTTAATCTCTCTCTAACATTCAGGTGAATGAAAGGATTCAGCTTTATTTTCACTGCTGGTAAACTAGCAGCTACAGGGTTTTGTTTTTTCTATTTTTATGAAATTCACTTGAAGTTGATTGCATTGAAAAGAAGAGCTAGAAAAGCTCTCATTTGAGATTCAGAGGTAAGGATAAGCTATAGGCCAAAGCCAAATTTTAAGAGTTATTACCAGAAGCCTCTAAAAAGATATTTTCTTGACTGTCAATTTTAAGTCAGGTTCAAAAATTACCTTTTTTTAGTGAGTTTAAAATTAACTCAATATGCTGCAAAGTTAACTTTATTATAAAAGCCAGAAAACTAAAGAGACAATTTTATTTAACAGCATCCTTCTGATAAAATGTTTTACTTATCTTCTCAATTAAACATACTTTAATCCCACCACAACATTTCGAAGCTGATATCATCTGAAAGTCTTCCTTTATTTAGAAGGTAATTAGCAGTCAGACCATCAGTGCAATCTACCTCACACCAGGACAGCCCAGCTTGGGCACTATCACCTCCACACTCCTGCGTATCTTTTGGCCACAGCAGCATGACAGAGCATGGAGTACTCATGTGGGGTTTTGATTAACTTTCTACCAGCTGTTGTAAGTGAGATAACACTAATGCAGCGCTGAGTCTGCCAGAACAGACTTTTCAGAGAAGTTTCAATGAGTTTAAATCAGCAGTCAGCTTGCAGAGGTTCAGGGTTACAGCTCTGATCATCACAGGATTTTAGTTCTTTTGGTTTTTTTTAATCTGACAGCAGCATCTCAAACATGAGGTTTATTATTTTGTGAATGTATGACCTACATAGCAGAGTATAAACCAACCACCTTCAGCTCTAACCTTTCAGGAGTGCACTTCACTCAACAGCCAACTCCAGCCAAGGTATTTTTTTCAAAACCAAGTAGGAAACCCACTAGAATTACAAATTCAAAGGTACAGTTTTTAACACTAACAAAATAAACATTCTTCATTCCAGCACTACTGCAATGTAAGGACCATTTCAGCATTTCAGGTGGAAGACAAGAAGTTCTGTACCTACAACAACCACTTGAAGACAAGCAATAACAAGAAAACCCAAACTGTCTATGTTGAGTACTAGGCAAAGCAAGTCTGTGGTCACAATTCAGCCCTAAAGTAAACAAGCCCTGGGGTAACTGACAGTGCAAACAAGCTTTCTTATGTTAAAAAAAGGAAAGTTTCAAAGTTTGGTTACTGCTGACTGGCAGATTACTGATGTCCATATTGCCACTAGCCCGTGAGAATACCATGACTTAAAAATAAGCCTAAATACCAGAACATTCAAAAATCACAACCAAAGAGGCAGATTTTCCAAAAATACTAAGAAACACTTCCACGAAAAGGTTAACAAGTATTTTAAGTACTGAGCCCTTTTCAAAGGTTCTCTGAGCACAAGCATCAAACAGCTGTAGCATTCATTCTGCAACACAACCATCTTCAGAAGCACTATCCTGTTACAACCACAGATTAAACTCGGGCAATGGAGGTATTAAACTCACTTCTCAAACAGAACAAAAGCAGATTCAGGAACTCACATTTCCAAAAATAAAAAATAAAATCCAACTTTATCACTGGACCATCCCACAGATAGTCTAAAACACAGCACAGCTAAATACAAAAGACAAACCTCCAGTTACACCTAATGCCAAAACACTGAAGGAGTCAAGGAAACAGGATAACCAAACACAAATGCTGAGAAGAGATACAAACCCCTTGGGCTTAGAGATGATGGGTTTTTAAATCTTTTACAATCTTGTTTTCAGCATTCTAACTCAGCTCATCAATTAATCACAAGTTGATACAGGATCCACCTTACAAGTGGTACGTAGACATTCTCTGCAGAGCAGCTTTGTCACCTACACCACAAACCAACCCTTCTGATTCTCAGCAGAGAAGGTATTGTGAGAACTGAGAACTGCAGGAGTGCAACCACTTTACAAAGTGAAGCATTCTAACACAAATTCCCAAACTCCTTCAGCAAAGCCGAGTGGAAGGGGTGCCATGCAATCTACAGAGAAACTGGGTTAGTGTGCTGCACTGGAATTACTGCCATGCACAAGGGACTGGAAAGAGGTTGCACCAGGAGAAAGAATTACAAAGTTCTTGTATGCACCAATGAACTTTGAAGCAGAGCATGAAAGAGTAAATGACTTAGCAGGTTCAAAAACTCCATCTTGGTTTTTCCAAACCGCTGTTTTTCCAGGAAGCTTAATTTAAATAGGATGGTGTCCCTAAACATTCAAAATTCATCCCTCACGTATGAAAAGATGGCACTTTTAATCCAACAGCACCTGGTCTTGAAAGCTGCCTCATGCCACTGTACATTTGATGCCAAGCATTTGCTATCAATAACCTTTTCTGTTATTAATTATTTTGTACTATTTTGGCCAAAACTGAAGTTTAAGGAAATGTGCTGCCCTTGATGATCTATCACTTCTAATAAACAGGTCTCGTACATCTATGCAAATTATATATTAGAAAGGAGCAACATAAAATTTTTTTCAAAGCAACCTAAAAAGTGGGTTTTCAGGAGAAAACAACTAAATTCAGCAGAAGAAATTCTGACTATAACATGGAATGTGGATTTATTTTGTGTTTTAAAAATGAAGCTGGATGCAAGAATTTGCATTAAAAAAATGTTGGATGTGGTATTATTTCAAAAAATACACTGAAAGAGATGGAGACTATTAGGTTTATGTCAAGTGAACAATGACAATTTTTTAAATCTGGAACTGGAATTGCTGGTCCAATTATATATTTGGACCAAGACCGCATATCCAGTTCAACCACCAGCCTCGGGAAACACTGGTGTGTGGGTATCTCACTCCTGCAGGAATCTACTGCCAAATTCTGCCTTCTGCTGACTCATTCCTAGTGTTTTGCCAGTTTCTCTTCCTACCAAGGAAGTGCAGCACTGCCATTTTAATGCTGCATTTTGGCCAGCTCTGACAACCAGTTTGACGGATCTGAAGGCAGAACAGAGACTATTCCAAAACACTGGATCTTGAGCACATTTAATGTTAAAAAATTTCACTATAGAGTCCTGGTGTGACCTGTTTGTATGTAACACTGTGAGAAGGACCACACTTTCCTAGGTAAGAAGATAAGCATGTGGGTACAGATTTGCAACCCTAATTGTGTTCTTAACCTGAGCAAGGTAATTTAAATGTTAAAGAAGATGACTTGGAATAAAACTAGAAGGCGAAGTTTGGCACTTTAATATAAAACCTATGGGTATCCAGAGGAAGGCATTCAAACTCAACTCCCGATTGTCCTAATTTTATTTGACTTGGTTAATCAATTTTAAAGCACTTTTTACAATTTACATAATTTAAAGGAGCACACTGCATCCTATAAATATAAATTAACAATTTTAATAACTCAAGACATCACAACAAAGCCAAATTTTGAAATAAATTTCATGTTTAGTTATCTAGATCAAGAAGTAACATACATGGGGAGGGAAAAAACAGCATTAACAAGAAAACACTGTTTAGTGCTAAACTAAGTTTGTGCTTCTACATCAAAAACACAACACTGAAGTGACAGGAACTCTGCAAAGAACTTGAAAAGGTACATAACTGCTTTAGTCCCAAAACCAAAGTACATATTTATTTTTTCTTCTACATGTTAGTTTTTTCAGTTCTATCAAATTAGCATTAATGGTAGAGGGACAAAAGTACAATATACTAATTTTACTGCAAATACGGATTCTGTTGTAGCAGTTTGTTAGCTTGGTTTTGCTTAAGTTGAAATGGTTTTCCTGCATGAAAAACAAGAGCATATCTTTTCAATGTATTTAATAATCAACACATTTGTTAGTACAAAGCAGATGGTGTTCAGCAAGAAGGCATTAGGTGATCATTTGAAAACACCATGCTTTTTTTTTTTTTTTTTTAAAACCACCAGGCCACCCTGAAGAGTTTTGTGAAGGCCAGATGTTCAAAGCTAGTGCACATCCATGATTTATGCATGGAATTATCCAGAACCTGGCAGGTGTTAACAGACACCATTAGTTACCTGCATGCTTTCTCTGTGACACACCAAAACCAAACTGTCTTTCACTAAACTTTGAAAATCTGGTCTTAGCTACAAATGAACATTTTACTTCACTCCATTAATTTAACAAAGGGCATTAACCCATCTTTCAATTTTTGGCTGAGGACTAAAAATAAGAGTGAGATATCATAATCCTAGTAACTTTGTCCAAATCTTCAAAGCAATTATTATTTGTTCTCAAAACAGCAAAAAAATCTCATAATTCTTAAAGTATTTTTGTAATTCTTAAATGTTAAATAAATACATTTATTAAATGTATATTTATATTTACTACAGATTATTTTTTGAAGCAAATCTCAGAGTAACTTTAGAAAACTTTTTAAAATAGAGTTGCTTTAGGCCTAACCTAAAATAATTACATATAAGGGTAAAAGATGGAGTTAGAGAGTCAGCCTCTGAATGCTTCTTAAAAATAGGTGCTTCAAATACAGGTTTAGAAATGAAATTAAAAATCATGTTTTCAGTCACATTGAAGAAAACATCTGCGAAGAAAAAAGTCCCTCATCCTTAAGACTGAAGAAGAAGATGGTAAGGAAAAAAAAAAAAAAAAAGCACCGTTTTCCCAAGTTGCCCAAATCACACACAGACACAGGAAGGTTACAAATGCCATTCATGAAAGAATGCACCACAAACATCAGCATTTATTCATTTTGAATTTTTTTTTAGCAAATGACAAAAGACTCAGCTCACTGGCTTCACTTTTGTTTACCTTTTGCTTACATTACACATTTAAACATTTGTCAAAACTTAACTAAAGTTGTCTGCATTCATGCACAACTAGAAAACATCCTTAATTTATTTAAACCAGAAATGCATTACCAGAAACGTATTAACATTGTTCACTACTAAACATTTAAAAAAAAAAAAAAAGTTGAAATTATTAAAAAGGTTATCCTGGAACTGTTAACTTCACAGCAGACTTGAACTACTAATTGGCTCACATTTCAAATCGGAAAAAGCAAGATTCATGCTAGTGTTAGTGTACATCTCGCCCTAGCACTACTGAAGGATCATGGTTCACCTTGATCACAGATAAGAAAAGAAAAGTGCATACAGAATTTACAACAATTTTAAGGACAAAAAATGGTCCAATTGATGTGGTCCCAACAATTAACTCAAAAGTCTATGACAAATACGAGCTTCTGTGAGCTACTTATACTACTTAAGATCGAGTACGGATATACAGAAAGTTGAATTCGTTTGAAATCTTCAAAAAATGTTCCTGTCAATCCTCAAATGGTGGCTGTTATAGCTTAAAATTTCTGTTAAATGCGTGCGTTGAATTACTTGTTATCCAAGCGTAGCGGCTGCTCCTTACCATTTATTGTTAGCGACCTTAACTGGCCATCTTCTTCAACTTCTACTCTCTCATGTCCATTCTCAACAATCCTGCAGGACAAAAACACCAGGAGCCATTTTAGAGCACTGCAGGCAGTTTTAAACACACAGCAGACCTCGGGTTTAGATAATGAACTGTAAGGGAGCACCACCTGCTTAAGGCAACTGTACTCGGCAAGCTTTGGTATTTACCAGCACCGGAGCTGTCACCAGTAACCATCTGCATTTCCCCGCTGCTTAGTCAGGAAAATTGCCTTCTGAAAGCTGGAATCCTCCAGGATGCAGAGTTCACAGTTACAGCTGCCACCTCATACACTGTCACAGTTGTGCTCACACTACACACTGTTATCTAGGCCTGAATGCCTTGACAGGTCAACTGCACAATCTTGACACTGCTTTTAGTCCCCACCCATTTGTTAAATGATATGTATGATATTCTAGATCCAATCACAATCTTGCATGATGTAAGGCACAAAAGACAGTCTTTAACAGACTTGTAATTTGATCAGAGCAAGTAATTTGTAGATCTACTATATACCAATTTTATGACCAGCATGTATATTACAAAATTCAAGTATCTCTGATTGAAAAGAGAGATTATTAAAGAGCTTTTGAGTTTTCAGATTTTTCTGGAATAAACTGACAGAAAAATATCATGACCACACCAGCATGTGATGCCAGAGGCTGTTTTCAAGTGGTCAAGATGATAGGAGCTCTCCAGTACAACATGTCACAGAAGAACCTTGCACGTACAAGTATGGAACACAAGTTAACAAACAAAATAATTCGTCCTCCCTTGCTTTTCCATAATTTGTTATTAAGTATTGAAATTACGTTAACTACTTGTTCAGTACTTCTACGCTGATCACAATATTCCATGCAGGTTATTCTACAGCAAACTAAAATTTGGGTTTCCCAAATGCAATGATTTCCCCATCACAAGCATGAAATGGAGAAAAATTACACTGTGTAAAGGACTTGAAAATTCACCTTCCAACAAACAGGTACCTTTTTCTACAAAGCAGGCTTCAGTTGCTTATTTCACTTAACAGACAGAAGAAAATTACTAGAAAGAGTTCACTCAAACACTGCCTAGGAAAGCACACTCAGCAGATGTTAGGGAAAATTCTTTCATAATGTCTGCAAAACTAAAAGTCGTCTCAATTCCCAGTTAAAAGCTTCACAGTCAATAGACACCAAGCCTATTTTCCTTCCAGAAGCTCAAGCTGACTGGGCAGACAGTAGTCAAGGACCATAATAAAAGGTGCAGCACTACACAGGAGGTTCTGAAGCCTAAAACAGCTCCAGCTACAGCATTAATTAACTCAACAATGCCAAGAAGAGACACAGAACCTAATAAAATATTTCAAAACATTTTTAAGCATTCAGAGAAATCCAAGTGATATGATGAACACAACAAAAGTAAAAAAACATACATACATGTATCACTATATGTATGTGTGCAAAGATACAGTATATTTATATGCATGTAATTATAGATATGTAAGTCTCTACATATAGTTTCATATAAATATATTTGTATCACTTACTTCTTTGTAGTAATTTTTCTGCCATTAACTATTTTAGTTGAGGTTGATACTGATTTGAAGTTTCCCATCCCACTGCCACCAAATGACGTAGAGGAGAACGATGAAGTAAGGCCTCCATGTCCCAGTGGGCCAAACGAAGTAAAACCTATTGAAAAAGAAGGCATTTGACTAAAAATGTAATTTCGCATGACTATGGGATCCAAACTTATCATCCACTCAGACTACATCCTACTTTCAGGAAGCTCTCAGCTGGTTGCATCACACAGCATCAGTGATTAGATGGCATTAAACACCAGCATGAGAATAAAACTACGGCTCCAGCCCCATCCATTTCTCTCATATGGACCCACAGTTCAAGTTCCAAATGCACAGCATTGTCCAAAAACCGTTTGTCAACTCCTCCCCTGAAAAGGCATTCAAGCCTGTCAGCTGAACTCAACCTTTATCCATGCTCTGCATTCAGTGGAAAGCCAGCAACTCTAATGAATCTGATCATCAGCTTTAGTGCAGATGTTGGGATGCCCCGAGCTGGCAGACAGAACAAGTCCTGTATCAGTAACATCCCAACCAATACCCAGAATCCCAACACTCTGAAGGAAGCTGACTGCCAGCAACTCCCAGCAGCCTCTGACATACACGCCAGCACTCAAACTGACTAAGCAGCACTATGGAGCTTAGGCACACATTTTCCAGGACCTGTAATAAAAGCCATCACACTCCTAAAAGCAAACAGAACAAAAGAATTCTAAAGCTATAAAGAAACTGTAGCACCAAAATAAAGAAAACAGAAAGTTCTACTTCTTAGAGATCTGCTCACTTTATATGAACTTTCAGGTAGCCCAAATACTGCAACTATGGCTGTATTTACATTTACACATTACAGAGAACAGCTTAATTAAAAAAAAAAAATCAGTCACAGAATTGCCTGAATGAAGAAGCCAGCTTATTATATTGCAATCCTTTGTGAAACAAAATTGCATTCTTTTTTAAATGTTATGATATTTACCTGCATCAAATGGAGTGAGACTACTTCCAAAAGCAGGGAATCCACCAAAGGCAGAGAAAAATGATCCACCACCTCTGCTTCTGCTTCCCCTTGGACCCCGCCTGCCGCCGAAGAAGTCCTCAAAAGGGTCTTCTACAAAACAGAAGACAACATTTAAGAGGTCAGTATTACTGAGTGATTCTGTATTTAATCATTAGAGATTCTTTATTAAAAAAAATGGTTTTCGTTACAGATAAGATTCTCCCTTTGAAATATTTGAGGCTACTGAACTAAGACTACCCGAAAGGTAATTCCTATGCTCCTTCTGGTCTAATTTCTGCTTGCTTCTGGACCTAAAAATAATTTCATATATATAAAAAGTAGTTGACTTCCTTATTTTACTTGTTTAGCAATAAAGACTAGTAAACCTAATGGAAAATATTGCATACAGGTACCTGAACTTTCCAGCTTATTTCTATTCAAGGTTTATTGTGGATCACCATGATCTGAAAAGTAACTTCCAGATAGGTTGCATTAATTATTGAAATCTAAAAACAGCAGCCAGGGATTGATGACTCATAATCTTAAAACGTTCCAAGTGTTTAATTTAGCACTTGCCACATTAGATACTCCAAACATGTATTCTGATGCACATTTAGCAGCAAAGTATGGAGGTTTACACACAGTGTCCCAAAGAGGCATTCAGTCCGTACCAAGCAGGAGGGAGAGGGCAAAAATAGAGAAAGGGGGTCATGGATAAAATGTTATTTCAACTTCCAGTTCCACTGTTATGTCATTCAGAACAGCTATTGTTCCATCCCCACCAGGAAGACAATAGTCTCTTTCCAAAAGAGAAAAAAGGGGTGGGGGGGCAGACAAGCCATGGGGTACAACACCAGCACCTAAAGAAGCAATCTTTATTTACTAGAATTATCAGAAAACTGCTTTTTTTCTAATTCTCTCAAGACAAAGAACAACAGAAAAAAATTGCAATCATAAACCAGGAAGTCAATAAACATAATACTTGCATTAAAAACCAGAACAGTTTAGGAACTACAACTACTCTCTCCATCAATCACAACTCTCCCAGAATTAAAGTTATAGAGTACCAATGATTTTATCAAGTTTTGCAAGTATTGAAAGCTCAGAATATGCTTTTAGTGAAAAATGCAGCACCTGGCGATAGCAGCCAATAGAGGTATGAAAGCGAAGAAAGACTTGTGACTGCCTGCCTGTTCAGAACTACAGCTCACAAAGAGAAGGTCAGAAATGCCATATTTGTTCCACCTCTGGTACCTCCACAAAAATCCAAGCTGGTTTATGATAATCGCTAAGTTAATGCAATATGCATGGTGCATCATTAAGTAATCAATATGATAATAAAAAGATATAAGTTACCATCTGGTTTATGTGCAATTAATTAAATGTGAAACATCACAATGTATTTATGCTGAACAAGGGCAGCTGCTAAAAAATAACCCTACCCCTCTCCTAACCTCCATGGTTATTGAGTAAAACAACACAGGACCAAGCTTTTATCTTATATACACTGGCAAGCAAGTGATAAGATTTTTTTTCTACCTCAGAGACTTTTTGTTTTGTAGTTTCTCTTTTTTTCCATGTAAAGCAAGTTTTCCTCAATATAAGGATGACCTATTAGTACCTTTATAGAAGTTAACCAACACTTGAGCATGGAAATATGGGAATTATTATAATTTCCAAAGCAAGCACTACGTCTATTTTTAAAAAAGGCCAATTTTGTCAGTCCAGCAGATCAACCAGCAAGTACAACCACTGCAGTTAATTGTTTTGTAGTCCAATTTATTCTCACAGGAATGACTCATAGGTTAGTTATGAAGGTCATTCACTCACGTGTACAAATGATCTATATTATATTACTCCCACTGTTAAGCTTTCTATTTATAATCCAAATTTTCTCGTTACCTGGAGTTTGAATAAAAACAAAACAACCTATCATGTAAGCTTTGAGTTTTTAATCTCCCACAGTGTACCAGCCTATTCTGCAAGTGAATCTCTCCTCCCCGGCACAACAGCTGCAGAAACAAAGTTATTTAAGAGAAGATCATGGACTCTCCTAGAGATCCCCGATATCAACCCAGTGTCTCAGTGGATTATTGCCACACCAAAGTCTAACCGAGACTTGGGCACGCCTTATCAGCCTGCACAGCAAAGGAACAGGTCAGCACTTGGTATCAGCACATGTTCAAACGTCAGGTGACTGCTGTCAGCAGCCCTGGGAACAATCCTCCAGTGCTCTTCCTGTGATTCTCTCAAGACAGACAGACCAACCACTCTTCCACAGTGCACTGCAGAAGGCTCAGCAAGATGGATTATGCCGAGACAGGAAAAGGGGCGGGACTTGTCAGAGAAACTATTCCTTTACTATTTTGACAGCCAAGTACAGCAGGCAGAAGAAAAAAAATACCAAAAACACTGAGAGAAGGCAGCAGGAGGCTGCTGCACTATCATTTGTTGTATCTACCATCAAATACACATTAATATAGCAACCTCACAGCTACTCAGACTCTGTTTATGCTTTTACTCCCTAAATCAGGATGATTAATAGCACCACTCAACAAAATAATAACATTTCAGCCCTGTAAGTCTATTTTAGCAGAACCTCTCCATTCCTGATAACCTCTTCACAAAGAAGGCCTTTTCCAAACAGTTCAAATGCAGGATGTTGGGGTTTTTTTAATGACTCCTCTTATTATAGTCATTTTGGAACTTCCAGTCCATTTTTTACTGAATGTGAGCGGCATATAAGATTAAGAAAACTAACCAGCAAAAAGAAAAGAAAAAAATACATACAAAAAAAGTCCAGGCCTTTCTAAAAAGGGGAAAATACTATATAAATACAACTTTCAAGCTTCAGAAAATCAAAGTGATACTTAAGAGTATTACTAAATACTGTGTGGAAATAAATTCAGTATATTATAATCTAGGTATTACCAGAAGCTTATGGAAGGACAGAGTATTAGATTCAGTTTCAATAAAAATGTTGCAGTAAATTCTAATGCAGAATTTGTGGTGCTGTCAAAACAGCAAAGATCAAGAGAGAACAAAAGGTGAGAAACCTCAAGAAAGCCAGTGAGACAGACTTCTTATCTATCAACAACAGCAGATAACATGAAACTTTTTGGAAAAAGGCAAATGCTTAAGCAAAGAAGTGATGTTCTTTGCCCATTACCGAAACACCAGACAAAATGAAGGACTTCAGGACTCTTGCAGTTACTAGGTAGGAAGACTGAAGTTACAGAAGCCAAAAAGCTAATGTGGAACACAAAACTCCCAGCAACACAGAAGATTGTACACTAACAAACCTGCCTGAAAATAATTGCATTGGAGGTAATGTTTCCAGTAAAATTTACTTTCTTTAGAAAAATCTTTGCTAATTCAAATGCAACAATTGTCTTGTTTCTCTGGGTAAAATATTAAACCTGCTCCCTGCACACCATGGAATATCACCTTGCTTTTTGGTAGTCACAGGAAAAGAATTTCACCTCTAAACAGGTCAAATAACGACAACCACTGTAATAAATATCTCGCTGCAGTTCAAAATAAGGCAGGTCATGATCTCTCCACTCTGAGGACTCCCCAGCTGTAAACACAGAAACAGGATTTTCTCCCTTTCAGCTCATGGCAGAATACTACTTAAAAGATGTGATTGTTTTCCTTTCCTGCCTGGTGATCATGGAACCAAATAACAAGTTGCACTAATTCACTGATCCAAAAGAAAACATTGAGTTGTTACTTTCTATGGCACCCATGAGCTAATCTGATTCAGCACTGGCAAGACTGGTGTATCTGAAAAAAAATGGGCAGGAAAGCACCATACAACAGGGGAAAGAAGGAAAGGAGGAAAACCCCACAATTTGAAGCAGACTACAATGCAGTTAGAACTCATGAAATTCATTATAGCAATCTAAGGCATTAGCTGAAATCACAATACATGATAAACTACAAGTGTCACATTTCCTATGGCAGTCACTTCTACCCAGACCCTTGTACCCTGGCTGTTGCTTGGGGAACTAGGTCAGGAACTGATATGCTGAAAAGAGCATCTCCAGATGAAAGGAAGTTCAGCCACATCAATTCTTTGCTAGAGTTCACGGTGTGGCTGTAAAAGCAACTGTGCTGGTTACAAGGCAGGCAGCAGCAGAAGTGCCCAAGGGTCAAAGGCAGCACAGGAAGATGCTTTCAGTCATAGAACAATGCTATCACTGACCAAGTGTTGAGCACATTCCACTGCAATGCCATCATTCACCTCCAAAAATCAAAGGTGTTGAGATAAGTGGTGAGCTGGCAGCAAATGCTGATGTCGATAATCTTTCTGGGACAGTGTGCAAAGGGAATTACCCTGTCCAAGCAGGGTCACTGCTCAGGCCTCACTCACTGGACCACCTCCCCAGCCAGTGAACCTTCTTTCCTTTATTCTCTGCCACCAGAGCCTCACTACTGCCTCTGCCAAAACACAACACCTCAGCCAAGTACTCGTATTGCAGATGCAGCAGGGTGGCACTCCCTGCAACACAGGATAATGGAGAAAGGATAAAGGATACTGTCCAGCCCCTAGGGAGTGGCACAGCCCAACCCAAAAGCATCGAGCATTGCTGCAGTGTTGCAGCAAGCAAAGGCTGCCTGCCCCATCCTTTCTTATATCAAAATCATCCTGTAATGACTTTACACATCCTGCCAGAAGAGAGTCTCAAATGCAGGTATGAACAATGTGTTTATGCAAAGGGCTACAGATATGACACCTACAATACAACAGAATTCTTGGAGTAGATGTTTTCTATCTTGTACCCTGTTTGAAAAAAAGTTTCACAGATGCGAATTTACAGTAAACACAAACAGAACCTCATGCTACAGCTCTGGAGAGCACTCAGGCACTAAAAAACGTACCATAAGAACTGGATGGTCCACAGAAACCAGGAAGCACTTCTGCACGGAAGTATTTTCTTCCTTACAAAGTAAGCACACTGTTGATGCCCCTTACTCAGAGAAGACACTAAGATGTTGTTGCAAGCACTTGTTGCTTCATCTGCCTAATGTTTCGGCATAGTCTTTGCAATTGCTCACTTTCATAAATTCATAAATTTCATAAATTAGACATCAAACAGATGTTTGCCCCACTCACTTAATAAAATACCAACAGAAGCATTTGAAAGTCCTTCTAATGACATACAGCAGAGATCTTGGGATTCATTACTTTCTAGAAAAGGAGACCTAAAACATCACCTTTGAATGCCATCTATATGGTAATTACAAAGTTGCTGGAGTACACTAATCAGCATTTCATACTTATCAAATGAATGCTCAAATGTTCAGGCATACCTTAAAAATGGAGGAAACTTCCATTAGCTCTGTATGACCTGCTCTTCTTAGGCTATGTTCAGCATTTGTGCTCTGACCAATTTAACCAGCTAGCTGTTCAAGAAAACCAAATCAAACCATTTTCTTGGGGACTAACAACCTCTACTGAACTGGGATTCCCAAGACAAACTTTGGCTAGTGTGCTGTCAAACAGTTTCTCAATCTGTCTAATGGGCTATTAGACAAAGATTAAAGTTTTAAGATAGACAAGAAATTTTGGAGCAAGGCCTCCTCCCTTCAGCAGGGGTAATTACGTATTAGTTTGGCCATGGAGCCACAGCATTACCTACTCCTGTCTGATAATGCTGTCTGGGTGAGACAATTCCTGCGTTTCAAAAACCCTCTTTGAACCTATCAAGTTATTTCTGAAAGATTCATAGTGAGATTTGGACCATTCTGTGGATAATTATGATCTAAGACTGGTGGTTATGAAATAAAACTGCACATTCATACCAAAGCAATGAATGCACATGCAAATCTGCGAGCACTTCATGAATTGCACCAAAAGCTGCAAATTTACATCAACAAAAAGATAAATTACCAAAAAGACATTGCTGTTCAAGACAGCTTTAACTGAAAGCCACCTCCATTTTCAGTTTTAATAACCCATTTTACTAACAAATACATTTTGCATTAGAACATTTAAACAATCAATTATCGGAAACGGGACAGCACGTGAATTAAAACCATGATCTGATTCTTACGTGAATCTTTTGCCACAGCAAGACAACTTTCTGTCCGTGAGACAAATAGTTTGATGAAGCTGTCCCATTCAGGAAAAACATCCTAGAACACGAATCATGTAGAGTTTGCAATGATCACTGCACATAAAGTTTCCTCTCTCTTGTCAGGTTAAGACTCTTTTGCCTGGATACTAAAAGTAACTCACTGTACTTTTCCAGAACAGTCCTGCTTCTTTTTATGTCATCAATATTACAGTAGTCAATTTGAAGTAATTCTGTCCTTTGATGGAATCAAACTACATACCACATAACTAGCCAGTTGACATTCTCTGTGACAAATATTTGTATCTAACTAGCTGTATAAAGCTATTGTACCTTTCATTTCCAAGAGTATAGATTTTTAAATACCACACAAACCAGGTAACCAGAATTCTCAGGGGGAAACTCCACAGAATCCCTATGGGTTTATATACAAGATTTGGTATTAAATTTACATTAAAGTACACCATGAATTCTACTTCACAATCTAAAAAAACATTTAAGGCATTTATATATTATCATCTCTAAAGGTACATTGAGAAAACTAAAATGTTTAGGAATCACAGCAAAACTGTCAAGACTACAATCAGTGTTTAAAGAGGTCCTACAAACAGACTTCTCTTGGGACATCCAAGTCTAGAGGGGGCATCCACCAGGAGCAATTTATCATGTCCCATTAGTAACAGATTCTACCAGGGAGAAAAGCCTGGTGCCTTGTGGGATTCATTTAACTAGACACACAGGCACCTGAAGCAGTTTGAAATGCCCTGACACATCCTGTCAAGCTCGTGGACACTGCTGCTGGAGGATACTGGTCTGCTCCAGGCCCTGAGTTTTATTTCCTAGCCCACACACAAATTACTTGGGCATCACTGATACATCTGGAGACAGCTGAGATGGTTTAGGGTGTGTATGCAGCTTCAAGTCTAGAAAAAAAATGAATTAACTCCTCAAGGAGTTTCTGTTGGGTAATGTTGTGATCTTGTTATACCAACTCCATCTTTCAAAGTAACTCCTCACTGATAACACCTTCCAACATAGAAGCCCTCTTGAAGGGAGAATCTGAAAAGCCTCTAAAACAAAACCAAATCAATTCTTTAACAGCCCAGAAACACAGCCCAGCCTACACCAAAACACATCAATTTCTGTTCCTCAGCCTGAAGCAGCAGTCTTTCATCAACACACCTCCATTACCAGTGGTAACACTGGGATCATTCCCTTCCTGTGAGCTGTTAAAGTACAGAAGAAGAAGGTCCTTGAAAAGTCTACAAGTAAAATACAAACAAAACACAACATGGAACACAAACCAAATCAAAGCAAGCACCATATATAAATGGAGTAGGATGTAGTTGAAGTATAAAAGTTTAAGTATACTGAAATGAGAAACCAATCCCTACATTAAGAGTAAACAGTGAGTTCCAACGTCAAAGAACAGTCAGAGAGCTGGAGGTTATGGGACAGACTGAACACCAGATCACCAGACACTGTTAGACCAAGGCAGTACTCTGCAATGCAAGGGGTAGTGCTGCATAGGAAGCACCGACTTTTCTTCCTGTTATAAGGATCACCATCCATCCATACGTCACAGGCTAAAAACTATCCCTAGGAGAGCTCACCAGGAATACACACTCTGCTGTAACCATGTGTCACAAAAAGCAAGCCCACAAATCTCACAGAGTAAGAGTTAACCATCTGTCATAGTATCAGACGAAGTTTTAAAAAGTACTTGCCTCCATGCACCCCTAGTTTTACAAAGAATTTGCCTGAAAAAAACAGTGAAAATAAACTGTGACTGTGTCCAGTGCAACACACAGCACATAACATTAACTTTGCTCCATTTGGAAGTGTTCAGAGCTGTCTCCAACAGTATTATAGATTTTCATTTGAAAAGTCTGAAGGGATTCATCATTTAAAATCACCACAGAAGTCTTCATACATTCTCCTCTTTTCTAGAGATGAATAAAGATGCCTCTGTTTGTAAAGACAACTTTCTGTAACTGCAAGAGCAGTGCAGTATAGCTCAGTAGAGTTGAACAGACTCAATTCACAGCACAATTTCAGAAATTCTTCACATCCATAAATTTACAGGAATTATGCATATGAATGCTGCTCTTTACATACTCAATGACAATCAGGATATAGAGAGTCCCACCTGCATTCTGTGGGCTTCACTACGTGCCACTTCACACTGCATAAAGAGTACAAATGTTATAAAGTATTTATTCAATTTCATCTTTGATTCCACCAGTGCACATTTTTAGAAAACATGACCTCAGTCCCTATTTAGTGGCTTAGAATATCAATTATAACCTCAGTAGCTCCTTAAGAAGTTACTAGTTCCACAGAAAATGCATCAACAAGTTGAAAACTCCTCATTTTTAGAAGATAAATTCTCTTATTATTCAAGACAGAACTGTTCCTCTAGTGTTTCAACACAGCAGGATCTGCAAGGGCTGTGGTTCACCAATACAGATATTCGTGCTGTACACGCAGTTCTACTTGGCCTTTTGGAATTATAAAATGGACTACATTCAGCTGAAAGCACACTGATCTTAGAACATTCATGTATGTGCAAAGACCACTGCAAATACTTTTTATAGAAATCTGTGAAAAAAAATCATTTGGAGTCACAATTACCCATGTCAGAGAATGTCTTAAGCATCTTAAAGAAAAAAAAAAAAAAAAGAAGTGCTCACTTTGAAGCCTTCTGACTAGAAAAATTTCAAGAGCTTATGCTCAAAATCCAAAGCTTAATAGAGGGTTTTAGGACTCTGGTCACTGACACTGCAACTATCCACACAAAGCAGAGAGGCAGCTTAGGAACGATTAGTTTTCATTAATCAGAGTGCACGTAGCACTGCTGACACTGCCAGAACCTTGGCAAGAAGCGAAGCCTGTGCTCAGTACTCTTACCTTCAAGCTGACAATGATAGTGATCAATACATGAAGTGGGTAACTGCTGTTGAATAAATTAATTAATCTGGGTGTTAAGCAGGGGGAGAATGTCTCTCTAGGCCTCTAGTGCAGAGGTATGTTGTTAAGCCCACTGGTGCCCCAGTGCAAGATGGCTCACTGCCTCCACAGGAGGGATTGCAGCTGCAGTATCCCATGGAAACGCAGGCAACCGTGGTACCTCCATTTGATAAGCTGGATCGCTCTGTGCATTGCACTGTACAGCCTTCCTTCTAAGGAACCCACAAGTAAGGCCTCAGCTTTCTTTAAGCCCATCATTTATTTAACAGCAGAACTAAATTTCATGGCTTTAAGGTTAATCATGAATACTGACATTTTCAGAGACAGCAAGTTAAATCTTCTGCTAGCAAAGTAAATACAATCAAAATCAAACAGAGCGAATGCCAGTCTCCCACTAGTCGCTAGAACATCTCACCTATACAATTTACTATAACGATATTTGATTGAGAACCAACTATTTGGTTTAATAGATCTTAAATCAAAAAATAAACAAAAGAACTGAATACTCTCTCCCAGCTCCTCCACAATAGCTTCCTACTCAACATCTTGCCCAGATTTTTCCAGGTTTTCTACCACTCAATCACAAAACAACTGAGTTTGACAGGGACCTCTGTCATCCAGTCCAATTCCATGCTCAAACAGGATCAACTAGAGTGGGATTTCCAGGACCACCCAGATGTCTTCTGACTATCTCCAAACATGGAGATTCCACAACCTCTCTGGACAACCTGCTCCAACCACTGTTACCCTCACAGTACAACTGTGCTGCCTTAAGTGCAGGCAGAGACTCCTGTGCTTCCACTTGTAGTCACCGCCTCTCATCTCTCCACTCCCTTCCCAATGCACTGATGAGACTCTTACCCTGAGCTTTCTCTGTACTGAACAATTCCAGCAATTCTCTCAACCTGTTCTTCACATGAGAGAAGCTCCAGTCCTGTAATTATCTTAGTGGCCTTTCACTGGACTCTATCCAGTAGCTCTGTTTCTTTTACTGGAGAGCCAAGAAGTGGACCCAGTACTCCAGATATGTCCTAATCAGTGCTGAGATCACTCATCTAAACTGAAATCCTTGTCTAGTACTTCCTAAAATTCTTATTCTACTGCAGACAGTGAAGAAGTTGCATCTACCCAGTTCAGAGCCCATTTCACTCATCAGTATTTGGCTAGATGTGTCCTCCAATCTTCCCTTTCCTACTGTCAGCTGATTTGCCACTGGATCCAATTGCCCAAGTTCGGCTGCTTATCTTCTACCAGATTCTTCCTCTAGCTATTCATCTACTTCATCAACTAGCATACTACTGCATTCAACCTCTAGCCCTTCAACCTCTTTTCTAATCCTTCATTAGTCATCTAACAGCTGATGATCCTGAAATAGCAAACCAGAGAAAGATATAATTAAAATCTGAACTGAATTATCCCTTAATGCTGCCAAAGATAATAAATTACTTTTAAAAATATTAAAACATTTACATACATTATTACAGAGCTAAATCAATATCTACATACTGAACAGGAAGAAAGCTTTGTTTTTCAAGTACACTTCTTGCACTTTTCAGTATGGAACTTTCTCACAGTAAATACTGAACACGGGATCTGTTCTGCTTTATAGGTCAGCATTTTGCTGAGTAGAACATACACAGAGAGATTGCATAAGAATTCCAGCACCTCTGAAAAGACCTTCACTAGAGGAAGGAAAGTCACAAGTCAGAAGACCTTCAGCATGAGGGTAAAAAGATTACTTTGACTACTTTTATCACATATTGCTTCCTTTAATGATTGCTTCCTAAATAAAGAATCCAGGCCTCGAGAACTATTTTATCTGAGTCTTTAGGGGCTTTATACCCCAAGCAAACAAGTGACATGAATTTGGGAGTGTCTAGATTATGTATGCAACTGTTCTTATTCTGACAGAAGACAATCAGTCCTGCTAGGACATAAGTTCACATGAGAGTTATGGTGTAACAGTTATAGTTAACCTGCCCAGTTCAGAAGCTCTCCAGGTTTTATTTTTGAATTTATTTACAGATCAAAAGAGAGAAATCCAACAGACTAAGTTAGCCTGCTCAAATTCTCAAAAGGAAATGACAGTATGCACTTTTTCTGTTGAATATTATTTCCTTCCAACTTAGAGACATTGCAGCCATCATTTCACGGTTTGGCAAACCAGGCCTTCCAACAAAACATGAATTGGCAAGCCATATCTGTACTGTACTATAAAATTAACCAAGAAACAGGTATGAAACAAAGATTTCAAATACAATACAAAACACCACTTGTTTGCCTCATTTTCAGAGCTATTTCTAATACAACTACATTAGCTACGTTTGTTTTGTAAGAGCAAAGTTTTAGCCACACTTTACATACACATAACTAAAACCAGCAGATTACTTACCAAAGAAGTCAAATGAAAAGGGATCCCTTCCACCAAAAAACTCCCTAAAGACATCATCTGGGTTGCGGAATGTAAATCCAAAATCAAACGGATTATCATGATGATTTCCACCTGCAAAAAAAAAAGTTGAATTTCAGTTACCTTCTTCACATATTCTTACTAACAAGAAAGTTCAGGCCTATATGGTACTTGAATCATCTAAAAATATAAACAATTTCCAAAATTTCTCTTTCAGATATCATTCAAGTTAAGTACACACATTACTTCATTACTTTTTATAACTGTTTCTCTGTTTTCAGATAACAGTAATACCTTTCATAATAACTAGAAAAACTGTAGAACAATTGTAATCTCAGTTTTCAAAGGACTGAATTTCAGGCCTTGGTACAGGCATTTCCAAATTCCTGTCTTGAAAAGAAAGCTGCAGAAAATAGAGAAAACAAAGAACTGGTGGTTCTCAACATACCTCCACCTCCATTTATTAGGCCTTCTTTTCCATATCTGTCATAGATGTCACGTTTTTTAGCTACAAGGAGAAGTTGTACAGCATGTCAGTAAACAGGTTCGTTGGTTTTGTGAAAAAATAAAAACACTTAGCTGGTATTCTCAGTTAAGTATCTTCTCAAAGCTAGTTTATTTAAGGAAGTTCCGGCATATAACTGCTGAACATCTTTAACAAGGACTGCCAAAGCAATTTAGTTCAGCGAGAACAGGTACTGAACTTCAAACTTACTACCAGTAAGTTGTGGAAGGTCCGGTCCTGATGTGTCAGAAAAAGTTTGGTTTAAGGACAAACTTCACATGGAAGTTTGCCTTTAAGAAAAGTACGGCAGTTTTCTTCTTTGCACAGCTACCATGAAAAGCTTTAAGGCTGTGAAGGACCTCTGGACTTCAACCTGCTCCTCCACACAAGTCTAATCGTGAAGTTTGTCACATCTTCCCTGAATAAAGCTGTGATCGCATCAATTTCCAAGATAAGATTCTACAGGCTCTCTGGAGAATAGTTCCAGTGCTCAAGCATTCCCTTCCCTCTATCCCACTTGCAAACCTTGACCATTGCCTCTTTTCCTTTTATTGCACAAGACCGAGCCCATTGTGGGAGAGTTATGAGAACGGAAGAACAGTGTTTGCATGAGTGAGTGCAAAACCCCTAAAATTAATTATAACCACTTTTGCTAGCTTAATAATGGAGAATGACGTTCCAAAATGCCATGGAAGGATGTGACTCAAACTGCTTGCTCTCTATTATTTTAGAAGGCATGGAGTGACTATTAATGTCACGGCAGATCAGCCTTACAGTATCCATGAGAAAGGGGAGGAAAATGAACTCTACATTACTGCACAAGATGAGATGGCACTTTGGTACTGGAAGGGAACCCAAAGAGCTTGAAGAGGCAGACAGTTGGCCTACTTTGTTGCACTGGTGTGGAAGTATCAGTCAAAAACCAATCAGAGCATTTGATTTTAGTCTCTTAATATTATCATGCTTTTCCCACTGGAATCTCTTCAATGAAAGATATTTTTAAAATTTAAACAGCACCACTGAAAGAACACACAGTTACCTCAACCAGATGCTGGAAACTAAAATACTTCTGACTAATATGAATTAAAATTTTATATAATGGTTATCATCTCAAATAATAGGAGCTTGCAATAGGTTCACAAGCAGACAAATCCCCAAAGCTTGATACATTATCTGTATTGCCTTTCTAGAAAGCAGTTTTTAAAGAGATTAACCTACCCATAAAATTATGAAGAAGAAAGCAGGAAGGCAGATAAACTGTCATGGGCAAGAAACAGCAAGGATGCCCTGAGGGCTGATAAAGACCAAAATTCCTCTTGAAAAATATTCCATTTTTGAAACCACAAGGTTTCCCACAAGGGAAGTGTGTTCAATGATCACCCAATTTCAGTATTCTTTGCTTATGCAATCCCTTACAAAACTACTCTTCTGCCAAAAATCTGTCATCATTCAAGCCTGTAATGGTGTCAGAAAATTTCATTAAGTTTGCAGAACATTTGACTGCCTCTCAACCACTGGGCTCAAGATTTTGGTATCTCTGCTGCACAAATGATTGTTAAGACACCAGTAACTTAGGATTTGGTCTAGATCCAAAAACTGGCAGCACTTTTAGAAGACGTTCTAAAATTCTAGCAGTGTACTGTTTCCAAAAAACTTAAGAGATCTGTATCTGTAACAAACAGACCAGTACCCTATTTTTATCCTGCTCAAAAAAATTAGCTTCAGAAGGATAAAGTACTCTAAAAGACAAGTATACAATGAACTAATGATAAATTAAGCTCTGTCTCTCCCCTGTCAATTAATAATCGAAACCAAGCAAAGTAACATGGTGTGCAAGACTGGAACTCGCTAAATCAGGCTGAACTCTGAGAGGTAATCTAGATGCTGCTAGTGCTTTAAATATAGCTTTCCCATGCTCACTGGCTCAGGTGAAATCAAGGACACTTCAGAAATAGCATATAGACAGCTGCAGTCAGTTACAGAGGAAAATAATCAAAGTAGCTTAAATCACTTTGTTATGATTCAGGCTGCTTTTGTCAGAACATTGACAAAAGCTAATGATACTCTTCCAAGCGAAAAGACATGGGTGAACTGTAAACTGCATTCCTGCACTGCATGGGTCAGGCTTAAACACCTCTTTCAGAACAATTCAAAATAAACACTATCTTTAGTATCACAGTTGACTGAATTTACAGAACTCACCCAAATGCAATCCAAATTTTCAGCAAGGTTTACAGTATGCTTGGGCTTTGTCAAGACTAGTTTACTGTCACAAAAACTAGAAGCATTAGGCCCAACAGTGGATACTTCAGAGCTGGTCCAGCCTGACTTTCATAGGATAAACACAATAATATCCCTATACTGATGGTAACACTGGCCTCACCTGCTAAGATGAAATTAATCTTGGGATTCACAGAAGTCTCTACAGATACTTCTGGCAGACATTGAATTTCAGTTTCTAGTAGTTTGGTTACGCATCTAGGGAGATCCTGAAATTTTTGTTTCAAAATTTCTGCTTATTCTGTCTTATCTGAAAGCTTCTTTCTCCTTCCTTTCTTTTGAAAAGGAAGCCGTCAAGTTGGATGGTGAACTGAAATTACAATATCCCTTCAAAGCATCATAGATCAACATTTTCAGTCTGATCCCCAGAATAGAAACAAGAGCCCTTTTATAATACCTACCATCTGACAAAACTTCATAGGCCTCAGCTACTTGCTTAAATTGCCGTTCTGCCTCATCTTTATTGTCTGGATTTTTATCAGGGTGCCATTTTAGTGCCAATTTTCGGTACCTGAGTGGAAGGAAAACAAAGGATATTTTACTCTGAAATAATGGAATATGCTATACAGATAAACACAATGTTTCAAACAAGTTGTCAGGGATTGAATTACTCAGAAATTCCTGGTGCTTTGGATCTTGTATCTAGACTGGTATCAACAGAATCTGCAGGTACACAAAGAACCACCTACTCAGATATGCTTTAAAGAAGAAAGTAGGTTTAGGGTATTTTACTAATTCTGAAATTATTCCTGTGCATTTCTGATGATCAACATCTGCCAGACCTAAGCACAACATTCCAAAATATCTCTGCTGTGGGCTTCTCCTTAGAGCTCTGTAATTATTCAATACAACCTACCAAGGGAAGCATCAGGAAGGATCTGGTAAGTTAAACGTTGATAAAGCTCCAAGAATACACTGACTGTGACATCCTAACATCAATGCCTTCTTTGACAGCTACACCTGCACACAATTCCTATCCTCAAATGAAACACTTTAGGCAAAGTGTTCATAGCTACTTACTTAGAGGGGCAAAGCTAAGCTTGCACTTAAGTTGATGTGTTTTGCAATCATCCAAGATCACAGTTCAAATTTTTGAGTTGATTAAGTAGCATGTACAGGAATTTGCAAAAGAACACAGGAGGACATCAAAGTGTGAATCCAAAAACCATGTAATTATATCTGTCCCTTAAAATCCATAACATATATACCAGTGACACTCACGCTTTTTTGATATCCTCTGCTGAGGCATGCTTCTGCACTCCTAGAACTTGATAGTAATCCACCATGTTTCAGGAGTTGTTTTGGTAACAACAGCTGAGTCTTTCAAGTCCTGTAACAACAACAACAACAACTTGTAAATGAAGCTTGTCCAGTACTGCTACTTCATAAAAGTCAGGTAGGAGCCTGGTAGTGCCTTGTACCAAACCCGATCAAAGAAAGACAAACGTTTTGAATCCCAAAAAATAAAACAGCTTTATTTTACGTCAAGAAATCAAACAATTACTTTGATTCAGATTTTTATGTTCTTTAATCCCACTGAAACACAGTACACAAACACACAGACAAACAGCAGTTCCTGAAACAGATGAGACTGATAAGCTAAATTTAATCAGTATTTTAAGAAGGGTATCTGGATCACAGTTTTGATGTAGATATTAGTAACTTGGAATGCAAAAGTTCACCTAATGTTAACTATGACACCTGCCATGTCTTAAGCACATATGGGCATAAATAAAGGGACCCTTCTTTCACATCTGTTCTTCAGAACATTACTTCCACTGAGATGCTCCCTCAGAAAACTCAGAAAAGCAATGTCTATGCAGGTCTTGGAAATCTAAAACTCAACCTGTTGTGTCCAATAAGCCTTTCTTGTACTCCGACTTTGACAAAAAATGCGTATGTTGCCAAAGCTACCGCATCCCATTTGCCTCCTTTATGTTTACCAAGAGAAGCACATAACCAGGCAATATTGCTCCAACTGCATCGTAACCAACCAACTCAAGTGCAGAGCACCTAGTGCTTCTTAGTATAAAAGAACAGTTACCACCAGACTCCTAAGAAACCTAGAAGTTAAAAAAGCAATTTAAATACCGACAGTTTCTTGTCAACATTAGAGAATAATTACAAGGAACAGTTACACTGACCATTACTCCAACTAAATGACCACTAATATGAAAGAACTTTTCTAAGAAGTTTCAAGAATGTTTTGTATCTTCATGCAACGCCACCTTCTCTGCACCGCTGTAACAAGTCTCCATTCTGGCAAAACTTCCAATCCTCTTTCCATCCTACCACTGCTGGTTTGTTTCAAGTTTAATGAACAAGGAAACAGCAACCTTTTCCAGTAGTTATCAACTTGTTGCAGGGAAAGTCACCCAAATACACTCAGAACATAACAATACAGCAACGTATTAGTCACATTTTCTTATCTTGTGCATCAAGAACAAAAATTCATTGAAATAACCTTTTCCCCCTCAAGTCAAGCAGTGTTTTTCTTTTCAGCCCAGGCAAAGTCTCAGTTTCCTTCTCTTTCATGTAAATGCAGAAAGAACCAAGTATGATGTAGCCTAGTGAAATATTCTGAAATTAATTTATTGTGCTACTTTTACACGTATCTTTCAACATCCTGGGAGATAAACATTAAAGAAAGACTTCCTTTTAAAATAAATTGGTACATCTTCAAAACATGTTCCTGTTGTAGGTTAAAGCTTAATTAACTTTAATTATGGATTGTGGTTACACACACATTTCCTCAAATGGCAAAACCAGTTTAAGAGATACCCTGCCATGCTTCCTCCCCTCTCCAAACTACTTACAGAAGCAAATATATTGGAGGACCCATGTGTTTAAAACTTGGGTGGTTTTAGCAATCTACTTAACCATATGGTCCCACAAACACAAAATTAAAGTGTAGCAGGTAAATAGCCTTTTTCCCTTTGAAGAAATCTCCACATCGAAAAAAACATAAGGGTATAGTCAATACTGTGACCAACGCCAAAGGAAGTTGGAGGACGTGCATTAAAATTAACATTAAGAATGCCAATAATAATATACTAATGGCAGGGTTCAATATGTAAACATACAGATTACCAAAAATATCCCAGGATATTTGCTATCAACTGGCCTCCCTAGTTTTGCTGGGTCCCACACAACAATTAGAACAGCTCTGCGCACACAGAGGTGAAGAGCAAAGTCAGTATAGGTTAAGTATGTTATCAAATCCCACAGCCAACCTTACGAGCAATAGCATATATGGAACGTGTAGTTGACAAAAAGAAATCAGAAGAGGGGAATCTAGTACAAGTCAAGCTTAAGGCCAGAGGTCAGCATCCCTCCTGACAAGAGATACCAGCCTAAAACTTGTAAGCAAACAGCAGGAAGCCACAAGACAGGAGCACATACCATAAAACAAAGTGTTCTTTCCATATTCTCCTTTTCTTAAATACAAGACTTTCATTAGCTCTCCTCTCAATTCAGGTACCTATCTTACAGGGAAAATGTAAAACTCGAGCTTCTAACTAGAAAAAGCACGTAAGAAAAGCAACTTAGATGTAAAAAATAAATCACATCTTTTCCTAGAGAACTTTGTGCACACAGGTAGTCATACTGATTTCAATACATATTTCTTTAAATATTTTGCTGTTTGTTTAAAAACAGTGCTGCAGAGCTGTTAAGTTCAGACTCAATACAAACACCAATATATCCTAGATAACAGAAGTCTGAAGCTGGGACAAAAAACCAATGCTGAGGCAACATAATCATCTCTTAACAGATGACTCTGATCCTAAAAAGCAACTCCTTCAAGATAGAAAAATTATTTGTTTCAAAGAAATGTCTGGGGATTGCATATTCTGTCTTTAGTGAGTGCTATTGCTCAGTTTTTACCTGCCTCTAATATAGAGTCTGGAATTAAGACAAGCCAGAAGCTTTCTAAAGCAAACAAAAGCTTAATATTCTCCTTCTCCTAATCAAAGTGTCACCAAAGTCAGGTGACAGCAAGAATTCATCTCTGATATACTCTTATTTCTATCTGCTAGTTATCATAAAGCATAAACTGTACTGCTGAAATTTTAGTTATCATAGGAACTTTTTTCTTGTATGTAAAAAGGTTTTAAAAATATTTCCAAGAAGAAAATTCATCTGCAGCTTTTTTTGTCCAGCATAAGAAAAAAAATGTCAGCTACTATTTAGCCCCTCAACAGCCAGTAAGACGGACCAAAAAAAGCACCATACACACCCACAAATCCCCCCTCCCCCAAAAAACCAACAATACTCACAAACTAGAAAATACCTCTATCAGCAATCTTTTCAGGACAGAATTATTTAAAATATTTACTCAAGAAAACAGATACCATCAGCTTATAATAAAACAGAATACGGATGACCATTGACTTAGAAAATAGAAGACAGCCAATTAAAAAAAAAAAAAATCAGTACTTCTAAGGCTAGTAGGAATCTGCATGGTGAAAATGCCTAGATGTTTCAAGGATGCAAATCATATACCTCCCTGCAAGAAGCCACTCAACCGTCCTAACCAAAATGACATGACAAAAATCTTCTCCAAACACCCAATCTGTCAAACAATTTGTCTCCAAATATACAAGCGAGGCTCATTAATTAGGCACTTGAGAGTTTTTTCTAAAGCCAGGAGGAAGCCAGCCCACATTAGCTGATTTCCTGTCTCCATCCACAGAAAATCTTCAAAATTTCAGAAGAAAAGACCAGCAAAAAAGAAACTCAGCTGCGAAAAGATGTTTCATGGCTTTCATGTTTGCTCGCAAAAGTCTGTAGTTCCGTGTGCTGGGAACTGCACTATTGTTTACAGTGTACTATCAGCTACTCCAACTCCTTCTTTGGGGCATGAAAAGCAAACAGGCAAATGTTTATGTGAACCAAAGGTTTCCGTAGTTTATAGATTTCTCAGTCATCACAGGAGAAGGCAGCTTTGCTTTGGCTTATGGAGCAGTGGCCCTGAACTAGTGACTCAAGACAAGTGACAGGGCTACATGACCAGGCTTAGGCCCTTGCACAGCTCAGCCTAGTGCTCGGCCAGAGTTACCCAAAACCTGGCTCATAAACTCTCTTCACAGCACAGTCCTCAGCTACATAAAAAGCATTGGAAGTATTACAGAAGACAGACATGTAGAGAGCTCTAAACTTTTATAAGATCAGATGACAGAGAAAAGCAAGTAATCAGACAAACAACCATCAGGGACGACAAAGCAGCACCCCTAACTAAATACGGACGGGAGGAAAGTATCCAAACAAGAAATTCTTAGAGCAGCCAGGAGGGAATTCAGACAGCAAGGGGCATGTGACCTTTGCAGTCAGCTTAGTCAGAAAAAGTTATCTATTTCTGGCCATGAAGCAACAGGCAGCATGGAGTCCTGAAAGACGACAGAACAGCTCGAGCTTAGTGCCTATAGCAGTCACCTGGAGAGCAGGATGGAGTTCCAAACTCCTGATTCCCACAGGCAGCCATCAACATCCTCTGCAAGTCTCACAGCCATCCCACTCCTAGCACCTGCCTGCTTTCTACGGACTTATCTAAAGGATTGCATCCTGCTGGCAACTCTGCAGGAACAAACACCCTGCTCTGAATCCCAGTTCGCTTTAGAGCTGTACGAGGGCTAACACAAAAATTCCCACAGTTTACCAGAAAATTCAGAAGAGTAACAATGCTAAGGAACAAATAAAGTTACTTATAAGTGCAAGAACACAGAGCAAGAAAACCTGTATACGTTTTGTGATTAATAAACCTGACAAATACATTTAAACAAGGCAGCAGCATTAATTTTTTCCTCCCACTTATACATGCACAGTGCAGTGCAGGCTAAAGCATATTAAAGACTTCAATACTTTTAGCTTCTACTTACCTAAGCTTAGAAAAGCTGTCACAGTTTAACTTCACAGGGTCCAGAAATTTATTGCTTCATGGAAAAAAGTCAACTTATCATATAATTAAAATTAATAAAATATACTTAAATACCCATGTTTATATTCATTATTTTAATACTCCCTCAGCATCCCTGGGAGATGATTTTAATAAAATGAACATTCCAAAAAGCTTAGTTTAATCTCATGTTTACAGCAAACATCCTGCTTGTGTGTCAGAGTGGATTTGGATACAGTTATTATTATCCCAGTCCACACAGGGAGAAGGCAGCTGGGCTGACTGCTTTACCTTGCACTTCATGTTCCACTGTAGAAAATCCAGCAACAACAAACTCCACCACAGCCAAGCAAGAGACACCTGTACAAGACACCCTCACCCCTTAAGGCAAGAAGTTACAAAGAACCCTGTCCACTCCTCTCCTCCTCAAGGGCAGCAAGACACAACTCTGGCACGAATTACAGGACTTGGTCTGTATTGCTGCCTGGCACATGGAAAGCCTTTCGAAGGCAACAAGTAAGAAACCATGAAAAAAGAGTGAACCAACCAAAAATGGAAATAGAAGAAATCCACAATCTTCATCTGTGAAGGAAATGTAAACTGGCTAACAAAAACCATGAAAGGATGTTGATCAGTGAATAGGCCACCCTGACTCCCTTAACTGACACTCTCCTGCTTATCCATCTGATCTCTGATAAAGGGGGACTTATTCATGATCTTTCCTTAAAGCAAAGGAGCATTTTTCCAAAACACTACAACTCAGGTGTCCAAATTTGGAATTGTGTCACAAACATCTGGAACTCTGTCACTCTCCTAAAACTAACCATAAAAGGTTATTTTACACGAAGCAAAATTCGTATCTTATTTTTTAAAATACATGATCTGTGTATGATTCAGCAACTAAAAAGAGTGAAAGCCTCAACTGAAAGATAAGGCCCAGAAAGTTTCAGACAAATAATCACATGCAATCAGACGATCCTTTAAGGAAAAGAAAATAGTTTAAAGTTTCTACACATTTCCCCTGAAGTGTTTTTGGAGTCCTAACTTTATTTAAGACAAACAAAAAAAAAAGAAAAAATAAAAGGTTCATTAAAGCAAAGAGCAAGTTCTTTTTCAGAGCGTTGACAGGTTGCCATAGATTCAGACTACATTTTAAGACAGAAAAAAATTGCTAATCAGAAAAATTAAAATTTTAATAAAAACTGGCTGCAGTGTAGCTACGAATGGCTTCAGACTTACTATACGGCCCTTAAGATTCTTATTAAGTGCTGAGTCCTCACTAATATCAGTTGGATTTCTGTATTTATTCAGAAGAAATAGAAAATATAAAACCTACAACTAGTAACTGTAGGAGTGAAATGCATATGTATGAATCATTTCTTCCCTAGCAGTTAAATAAATAAAGCAGAATGATTTCATTAAGTCTAAAGTAAGAAAAATCTAACATCCATTCAAATGTATTTCATTCAAAAGAAAACAGATTTAAAAGAAAACTGTTGTTGAGGGTATTAGTAGGTTTAAATTATATCTTGAAATAAACAGTCATCATATGCAAGATCCAACAAGTTTTGACAAAGCTCAGTAATTTCTCACTAATCCTTCCATTGCTTGAATAAGACAAAGGAAAAGCTTTGACAGAAAATGTTTTCAGGACACAGCTGACGAGGTTCTTTACAAATGCTATGCGAGAAACGGAGCACTTCCTACTTAAGGAGCACAGTGCTTAAACATAAACCTCACACAGCTAAATTGAAAATTACAGCAATGAATTCCCTTCAAAGCATCACTCCACGGTCAGGAAACAGTAGATGTGCTCCTGGCAGTCTGGAAGTGCAGCGCGCTGGCTCGGCCGAGCTGCACCTCCTCCACAGCCAGCGGCACAAGAGCGGCTCCGGCTCTCACGGCTGGCTGCGCCCGGCGCTCAACCCGCGCTGACATTTCCGTCGATTCCAGGCCACAACTGCGCCGCCTCTGGACTGGGTACAACGCCATCACCGCCCTCGTCCCACGCAACCTCAGCTCACAGACCTCACTGCGCCAATGAGCTCGGCACAGATGCAGAACAAACCAAAATCCTGGTATTTATTTCCTCAGGACAGTCCATGTAGGAACTCCTACATCCTACGTAAGATGATGATGATTTAACATAAGTTGTTCCCTCTCCTCACATACATTCCAAAACTTGTAATGGATGGAAGAAAGAATACAGTAGATATAGAAATGTATTTATCTGTTTAAAAAATCAGTAGCACAACACATTAGCCCTCCAACTAAAACTCCAGTGTTACACAAAAGTAAAACCCTGCATGCCTTCTTCCCAAGCCCAGCCAAGATAAATTAGCAAACTGCATCAATCTGGGAAGGACAGACAAAATAGCAGAGAGAGAAGGTGTCTGGGTAAGAATCTGCTGTAGTTTGAAAGCACAAGTACTAAAAGGACAAGTCTGATGGAGAACAAGGGGAACTCTGCAGCTGACAAGTAGAGAAATTATTAGTAGTATTGCAGTCTAAACACTGCTGCCAATAAAAGTAGCAATTTAAATTTCTCCTCCAGTAGAGATTATTTAAGAAAATTTAACACTAATTTAACTTCCATTTCCAACACACTCTTATTCTCCACTGAGAAGCCACGGGAGCCAAGAGGAGTAAACGAAGTTAGACCAGTGTTGTGCAATAGTTAAAATTTTGGTTGTTTGAAATTAAAAAAAAAAAAAGTAATCAGAGACAAGATCTGTAAATACATTTAGTCATTGGTCCAAATAAATCTTCTTTGACAACATAATCCATCAAACTAAATGGTATTTTAACTACCAGGCTCTTGATCACCAACTGAACATAAAATCCCTAACTGGAGTACAAGGATCTCCAAAGAGTAAACAAAAATTAAGGTCAGCAAGCAGCAGTGACTGCAACCTCTGCTGCAGGACAGGAGAGGCAGAGCCTTGCTTCATTCCAGTTGTTCCCTTTGTGTCACCACCTTGTTCTTACCACTTTCTGACACTTTATACCCTAAAAACTGGGTTTGATCACTCACTACACAACGCCACAAATCTGACCATTTGAACATTAGCGCTGTTATAAACTTAGCTTTCATGTTACTGTGTCTAAATAAGTAGCAGTTTATTATTACGAGAGTTTAAAACAGATTTGTTAAGTATTCTGAATCCTTTCTAACACCTTTGTTAGCACAGCTTAAGCCTCCAGCACATGTTTTCAGCAGCCAAGGAGAGCCCCAACTGCAACACAACATAAAGCGTCAGTGCAAACAGGAACGCGGGTCATAAACCCAGCCCGCTGCCCCCTCTGAAAGTGCAGCAAATACCGACGACAAACAGTGTTCCTTACCTAGCAGGATCAATTTTCAATTCAGCTCGGAACCTGGCAACAGCGAGCTCAAAACACCCGACCTCTGCCGACCTCACCCACAACAAACCTCCTTCCTGACCCTACTCCGAGTAATAAAACACTGAGCAGAACGCAACGAAACTGCTTCCACCGGGGGAGAATAACAGCGCGTTTGGCTTAAAATCGTCCAGGGTGGAAAATGCCTCTGAAATCATCCCCCCAACACTGCCACTGTATCCCTTAACCACAAAACCCAGCACCACATCCAGGCTCTTCTTAAACACCTCCAAGGATGGTGACTCCACCACCTCCCTCGGCGACCTATTCCAACGCCTGACCATCGTAAATGTGAAATATTTTTTAATTATCTAATCTGAATCTCCCCTGTCTCATCCTAGGGCCACTTCCTCCGGTCCTCTCACTGTAGGCACGGCAAAAGAGTCCGGCCCGCGCCTCATTACAACCTCCTTCCAGGGGGTTGTCGAGAACGGAGAAAAGGAGGACACAATAAAGCTCGCAAGCCGCCAAGCCAGTGCCCTGCGACGAAAAGCGCTTTAAGGACAAGGTCTGTTTAACGAACCGAGGCTCGCCCTCACCTTCTGGAAACTGACACCACTGTGAGCAAGGAATGGAAATCCGGAATTTTTTTTATCCCTTGCGGCG
>VZTF01001612.1:2947428-3027631 GCA_013397755.1 Cnemophilus loriae | reverse complement strand
GGCGGAGCTTCGTGAGGGGAAGGGGCTCCGGGCGGGGCAGGGTCAGTGTGCGTTTGTGCACCCGCCCGTCCCGGAGGAGGCACGCCCGCTCCCTGCTCCATAGAATCATAGGATGTCTAGTGGGCATGGTCGTGTTCGGTCATGGGTTGGACTGGATGATCTTAGAGGTTTTTTCCAACCTAATTGGTGATGTGATTTTGTGAAGCAGTGCCCAGGTTTGCAGCTGAGGGGAAAGAAGAAGCAAAAAGAAAAAGAATAATGTTAAGATACATTCTTTGAATAGGTGAGTTTGGCTGCTAAAAGTGAGATGACAAAATTTCTTCCCCTTTTGTGTCTTACTTTCAAAAACTGGGGATGCCAAGAGGATAGACCAGGCTCCGCTCCGTGGTGCCAAGCAATGGGATGTGAGGCAAGGGGCAGAAACTGATGCACAGAAATTCCACCTGAACATGAGGAAGAACTTCTTTACTGTGCACTGGGACAGATCACCCAGAGAAGGTGTGGAGTCTCCCTTACTGCAGGTATTCCAGAACCATCTGGATGCAATCCTGTGCCATGGGCTGTGGGATGACCCTGCTTGAGCGGGGGGGTTGGACCAGGTGACCCACTGACCCTCCCAGCCTGACCCATTCTGGGATTCTGTGAGGGGAACTCTCTTCGAATAGGTGAGTTTGGCTGCTAGAGGTGAGATGACAAAATTTCTTCCCCCTTGTGTGTTTAATTTGTAGTCTCAAAAATTGTAACTCTGGCACACAATTCCTTTGAGGCCAGATTCCTCTCCCTGCACGTAGCATCTGGACAGAGCCCTGCGCTGGGTGAATATATTGGAGCATCCTTTGGGTTGTATTTGAGTATGTGGTTTTATGAGGGCCATGGCTGAGAGCAAAGTATAGGGCAGCAAAGTTATTATTCTATTTTTAAAATGTGGACTTTATCCACGCTTTAAATTGCTGTAAAGTTATACTTCTTGCTCCTTATTTAAAAAGTGGAGGCATTAATTTACAGATCACCGAAGTGAAGTTAGAAAGTTTCCATGCCTAAAATGTGCACTTCCCAATTAAAGTCAATTAAAAGGCTACTCATTATTTAGGAAGTGTTTGTGTGGGAGTGGGGTCAGTTCAAAAAGACAAAAACCAGCTTGGAATAAGGCAGAGGAAAACCTAAAACAAATCAGCAGGACGAGGAGTAGGACAACCATAAGTATAGGCTTGGTGCTTTGGGGAAATACAAGCTTCGAAAGATATATTGTTGATTATCGATGCTAAATAGTGGTTGTGGAAACAATTCTTCAAAATTAGATCAAAGAGACACCTCACTCCATTATTAGTTTCTCATCAGCAAGTAGCTGTGGAGTCCAAGTTGTTGATCCACTTGGAAAGAAAAATCCCGAAGGATTAGTAGGTTAGACTGGCTCTTCCTAATGGGTGAGGTTCAGACCTCAGAGGATTTGCAGCCTGGCAAGTGCAAAGGCAGGTCAGTACTGTGTGGTGTGGGAGGAGACCATATAAAATTTTGATTTAATCCTTTAAAAATTTCTTGATATGGAAATAAAGGTTTTTCTCCAACTTTTCATAACCGTTTACAGGAAAGAAAAAAAGTACGAAGAGTCCTAAAACCTGAGCTGCAGTAAACAAGACAGAAGTTGCACGAGGCAGTTTCTTTGCTTTAATAGTTTAAAGAGCAGATTTTATATTTACAGTTAAGGTAGGATGGATGCCAACCATAAAATTTTCTATTTATGCAAGCAAACAGAACATGGCAAAGAAGCATGATTCCATATGGAGCTACAGGGTTGGAATCAAAACACTGCCTGCATCAATGCAAGCAGGACCATGGCTTCTTTAACACAATTGTTATCATTACATTAATCTGCCCATAGATTTTCTAACACCGTTCCGACTCTAGACAGCACAGCCTGCTTTAGCATCCTTCAGATACAGGAATAATATTTGGGAAGGCTTAGAGAGTGATTTTGCATTTGGAGAAAGGAAGATCTAAGAAGGTAAAGTGCCTGCTCATAGCTGAGGGCAGGGCGATCTGTTTGAGATGCAGTTTGGCATTTTCTACAGCAAAACACTGAGAATGTAAATAAATGTTTCCTAACAAAGTTATAGATGGAAACAAAAGATTGTGTAATTATTTTTTAAAAATCCAGAATATGTTTTAATTGGTTTATGCTTGTCTTCGAAGACGATATGAAGACATTTTCCAAGACTTTGCAGAAGGGGCAGTTTGCAGAGCCACCAATTACAAATATCATTTATTAGGGCACCTCTTTTTTTTCCACTTAAAATCTTTGATAGCTAAGATTATCTCTAACATTGAACAATAACAAGAATTATTTACTTTTTAGAAATTTGCTCGTATTGCACATGATATTTAATTTTCTGTTCTCTGTTACAGGGCCCTCATGTGACCTGAGCCAGCTTCTGCAGAGCCTCTTGCATGAGCCTCCCCAGTGCCCCAGTTCTGAGATTTTCCCCCTCACACTTGTGAGCACCAGGTTTGCTCAGCTCTGGTACTGCATCCTGCAGAAGCCAGTCTCACCATCGCTGCAGGAGGCAGCTCGGGCTGGCACAGAGTGCCACAGAATGTCCACAGGTTTGGTGACACTTGGGAACAATAGGACAGAGGTAACAGCTAAAGAATTCCTATTTATATTTCAGTCTTGGGAGTGGGGGGAAGTAGTTCCGGAGACTCCAGGCTGAGGCTGCCTCCAACCCAGCATTCACCAGACTGCTCCTACCAAAGGAAGAAATTTCTACCTTCCACCTGTGGTTCAAGCTCCCTTTGGTGGTGGTAAATGACCTTGGTAAATGACCAAGCATTCCACCTGAAGTCATCTTGACATGACTGATCTTGAAGAGATCGGTGTCTGCCTCTCCTCTTTCCCTCAGGAGAAAGTTCTGGACTGCAACGAGGTCTTCCCTCAGTCTCCTCCAGGCTGAACAGACGAAGTGACCTCAGCTGCTCCTCACAGGGCTTCTCCTCTAGAACCTCCACCATCTCTGTAGCCCTCCTTTGGACACTCTCTCTAGATCCTTATATTGTAGTGCCCGAAACTGCCCCCAGGACTCGAGGTGAGGCCACTCCAGCCCAGAGCAGAGCAGGACAATCCCCCCCCTTGCGTGGCTGGCAATGCTGATCCCCCCCAGGACAGGGTTGGCCCTCCTGGGTGCCAGGGCACTGCTGGCTTGTGTTCAACTTGCCATCGACCAGGACCCCCAGGTCCCTTCCTGTGGGGCTGCTCTCCAGCCTCTCATTCCCCAGTGTGTCCATAAATCCAGGATTGTCCTGTCCCAGGTGCAGAATCCAGCACTTGCCCTGGTTAAACCTCATATGGTTAGTGATTGTCCAGCCCTCTGATTTGTCTCGGTCTCTGCAGGGCCTCTCTTCCCTCAAGGGAGTCAGCAACTCTTCCCAATTTAGCATCTTTGGCAAACTTACTTAGTTTGCCTTCCAGTCCTGCATCCAAGTCATTTGTGAGGATGTTGAAGAGCACAGGGCTGAGGCTGGGGCCCTGTGGAACCCCAGCAGTGACAGGTCACCAGCCTGGTGTAACCCCATCCAATGTAACCCTTTGTGCCGACCCGTGAGCCAGTTGCTCACCCTTCACATGATGTGTTTATCCAGCTGCGTGCTGGACGTTTTGTCCAGAAGGATCCTGGGAGAGACAGTATTGAAAGTTTTACTGAAATCCAAAAGGGTTACATAACTGGCTCATTAACATTTTTAATTAGATCTATTTATAGGACTAATAAAACTGAAAAGCTTTTAGATTCAGAAAACCTTCAAAGGTATTTGCAAAAGCATGAAGTCAAAGTGTCCTATGTTTTTATGGCTTGCTGCTTGCAGCAGAAGCCTGGAATACTGTGTTAAGAGGCATTAAATCTGATGTTGCTGGCAGAGCATCAACATTCCAATAACAAAAGAAGGTCTGGTGGGTCTGTTAAAGCTGGTATCAGAGATCCAGGCTGATATCCAAGTGCTGAGTCATTGAGTCAGAATAAACGCTGCTATCAAAGAATCTTAATTGTTTAAGAACTTTCAACTCTCCCCTGGGAACATGAGGGAAAGGTCTGGTCACTTCACTTAACTTCAGCTGTCTCGAAGTTAAACATCCAGTTTGAGGCCATTGACTGTGAAGAGAGAGGAGGAGAGGGCACCTCCATGGCACAGTTCATTCCACCCTCCTTGGAGGTGTGTTTCAGGAAAGGCAGAACTGCCCGCCACAGCTCTCTCCCAAGGCTGCCTCTTCTTCCCAAGTGCCTCGACAGCCACCTCACAGATGCCTGAAGTTAAGTGAGATGAATTCAGGCCTAACTGGTAGCTATAACCTAATGATGGAAATAATGTGGCAGCATTCCAGGAGGTATTAGCAATTCACATAGTTCCCAGATTCTTTTTTTAAACCATCTTTTATGATTTATGGAGGTCAATTATATAAAGCCCATCAGAACACAAGAAATGCTTAAAAATGCTGCATTAGAGAGACATTAATATTAGCCCTCCTGAGGTGGTAATGGCTGTAGCCTTCCCGGCCTGCTGCTCTGCCCTGCTGCTTAATGCATCCAGTTTTTCTATTTACAGATTTACAGATTCTATTTTTGGTGTTAACAAAGAATATGAGCATATGTATCAAAGACTGTTCTCACGTCATCTAATTATAGTACTGCTGGCAAAGTAATTCTGGAAAGTGCCACTTAATTAAATATAAGCATTAACATTTTGCTGATAGCTTATCAGAAACAATTAGACTTGAAATATGGGCAATACACCTAGTGTTTAAAACTTTCAGTAGAAGCATTAAAAGCACAAAATAACCCACTTTCACTTGCATTCTCCAGTGTTTTTCTGCCGAGCACAACCTCAATTTTCCTTGGTACAGTGTGTCTTAGGTAATCTAGAGGCTGCAAGTTTATCTGGACTCCTCTTTGTGAGCAAAAGCCTGAGCCAGGTGGATGCTTTGGAAAGTAGTTAAACCACTTCAGCATAGTTGATGTTTTTACCAATTCCTCCTGAAATATCAGATGTATTCTGCTGATTATTTGGGGTCTGCACACAACAAGCCAGGAACTACTGGGGGCAGTCAGATGATCTCACAGCTTATGCCAAGTGTTTATTCCGCGCAAGGACGGCTTGATCAGCATTTATGTTCATTAACTTGATCAGGGATATGCTTTTTTATCCATGTGACAATGCCAAATATGAGTTAATTCTATGTAATTTTTCATCAATAGCCAGATTGATCTACCAGATAATTATACCTAAAATAGCTCTGCGGAACTTTGAGCTCTGCTGCTCTTTGCCTGAAAGTGAAGAGGGGAAAAAGAAAAACAGTAAGCAAAACTGTAATGAAAATATTATTCTTAAGTAAAGATACGAGGGCTAGAAGGAAACAATTCCTTCAGAAGGTTTGTTTGACAACATACAGCAAAACTACATAGCAACTGAGGAGAGATGCTGGGAAAACCAGGTCTAACATTTGGGCAAGCAGCAGTAGCAGGAGGATCTGAAATAACACCATCTGGTGAATGCCTGTTTCTTTCTTCAGCAATCAAGAACTATGTGTAACTATAAACAAAGAATAAAATAGAAATAATGCAAAACTACTTTTCAGTTAAATGTTACACAGAATGAACAAACAGCTGCTCTGGGAATGCAGAAAAGAATGATGTTAAATATAGTAGGGAATTTGAGCACGCTGCTCCTATAAATACATGAACCAACTTTGCAAACAGAATGTATGATTCTGCAGAGCTGTGGACAGGGAAGCTTAGTCCCAGACCGGAGAGCAACCATTCTGGCAATAAATGTAGCAACGATTTAGCCATCACACAAGAAAAGCTCATCCCCTGACAGTGTGAAATCAAGCTGCAGGACATCTGTGCCTGCCTTTATGTCCCATTTTTTGCCAGTCAGAATTCCCATGTTTCTCCTGTTTGACTGTCTGATGTGCTTTGCTGGATTGAGGGCTACTTGACCTTCAGAAGACAGTCAAAACACAGGAGTTTGCGCAAGGGGTTGCACTTGGGTGTTTGATACTGTTGGTGGCAGAAGCAAATACACATTTAGGTGATTTAACACTAGTCCTGTGGTTTTTACATCAATGTTTAGCATCCTGTCTATAAAAAATTGTGAAAATAATTCAGAGCTCAGTTTTTACCAAGTCTGCTATTTTGCACTGATAAAAGATTTGCAAAATCCGTGGAAAGTCGAAGCAGCACTGGAAGTTGAAAAAGCAAAGCCACAAAGTCTTAAATCCAACCCTACCTAGTAAGTGCCACTGATTAACAACCACAGGAATCTGACATGGAAGAGATTTAGTGTCACCTACGTGGTCCCCAGTCACATCAAAGTCCACAAAAGGTATTTTGAAGATGCTGCTGGGTTCACTAACAAGCAAGGCAGAGTGAAAGATGATTAAGGTTTTGGAGAGTGTGTCATAGGAGGAAAGGCTGAGAGAGGTGGTGTTGTTCAGCCTGGAGAAGCCTCAGATGCCTTAGTACTGCCCAGTGACAGGACAAGAGGCAATGGGCACAAAAAAATACAAGACGTGTTTAAACCTGATTAAAAAGGCTTTATTGTGAAGTTAATTGAACACTGAAAACAGGTTGCCCAGAGAAATTGTGGGTTCTCCATCCAAGAAGACATTCCGAACTCCACAGCTGAAGGTCTTGAGCAACCTGCTACAGGTGACCCTGCTTTGAGCAGGGGGTTGGAGTAGGCGATCTCCAGACATTCCTCCTGACTTCAGCCATTCTGTGTTCTCTGTAATGGATTCAACTTGGGTAACTTCATAATCACTTTTTGTGTTGTCTCTCTACACACATAAGAAATTTAATGACCTTTCCTGTATACAAGATACAGGTCAGATACATGGGCATTTGTGTTTTTATTAATGTTGCAAATTATGAAATGCCCTACAAGGGAAGTTTTCTGTAGTTTTATGCTTACCATATTTTTAGTAGCAGGTAAGCTGAAGCATATATGCTGCTACTTCTAAGTATTCAAAAATAAATATGCACAACACTAACTTTATAAATATTGAAGTAGAACTAAAAGTGTATTTAGCAATGAAAATAATAAATAAGCAGAGGGAAGCAGGTAAGTCTAATTATCAAAGGAGATAAAAACTAAATTGTACCTTCAAAGGGGCCCACATGCTAAAATTCCAGAAGCAGCTGAAAGTGACATTTTTGTATGTGTTTGCTGACACAGTAGCATCCTTCACTATGAATTACAGCTTCTCAGACTTCTATCCATGGAATTTTATTCTTTCCAAAGATTCTGAAGAAGTTTTTACAAAGCAGAGCAAGTGCATTGTTTGAAAGACACCCTGAAACAAAGGTAAACCTCAGAACCGCAGCTTCCGTGGCAGAGTGGGAAATCAGAGCTGGAAAGCTGAAGGTACAAACCATCCTGAAGCAGCAGAACCACAGACAGGAATGTTTAGGTTGCAAAAGACCTCAGTGATGATTGAGTCCAACCATTACCCCAGCAGTGCCAAGCCCACCACTGAACCATGTCCTCCAGTGCCACACCTCCAGGAATTTTAAATCCCTCCGGGGACAGTGGCCCCATCACTGCCATGGGCAGCCAGTTCTAACTTCAAGACCAATGAGCAGTTAATATTAGACTCTTTTAGAACCTGTTAAGTACTATCAATCTTTAACAAGAGAATGTCCCATTTACTGCAAAAAATGAGTGTTTCTGCAGAGTTTCAAGAAAACTCAAATTATTTTATTCACAAAAGCAGAAGTCAATAAAAATATAGATATCCTGATCAGTTTTACAGACCACGTTCATTTCTTCTCTCCTTCACTGACAGGCAAAAGCATAATGGGAAAAAAAAAAGAAGTAACAAGCATTTACATCACAAACCATTATTAACACAGATTCATGGATATGAGCAAATATTACAGGTCCAACAAAACATTCCTTTTTTTTCCTTTTTTTTTCCTGTGCTGTACTCTTTTTCAGTGGTGGTAAGAATATGTGCGGTCTCACTGGCATTTAACAAATAGATTTTTGAAGAAACTGAAATGTATGAACTCACTGCACTCAAAGTATTTTCTCTGAATTTCAAACCCCTTTATAGGATTAAATTAGGATGTTTGTGCTATGTTACTCAAGTGATGCCAAAAAAAAGTCAACGTTGCTACTAATAGCATCAGGAAGCTTTTATTTTATTATTATTATGGAGCACCTCCCCAAAAAATACCTGAAGATATCCTCCTTATTGTCAGCTCAGTGTTTATGCAGAAACAACACACGGAGGAAAATCTTTCCTCTTTTGAAGATATGTGAATGTTCCCTGGAAATCAGTTTTGTGACATTTATACAAGTCTGGCTTTCAGGACCATGACGGAAGACAACCGAGATTAAGGACAAGGCCAATTACTCCTGGTTTGGTTTGCTGTGCTTTATTTTTTTTAATCCACCTAATAGGACTAAACCCCCATCTGGAAAAACTCTCGTTGAAATAAAGAGACCAAGTGCTAATTTTATTTCTTTATTCCACTTTTAACGCCTTTGAACTTTGTAGAGATGAAAAATTTGTGAACTCTTCCATCATATAGACCTTGACAAAAATGTTTTTAGAACAGGTTACAAAATTACAAACCCAAACTTACTTGAAAACAAAAACCAATCAGAAAATGCTTGCTTTTTCAAAAAGCAAGTACTGAACTAGGAGGATGAAACACTGTAGTACAAAAACTTAACTTTAAGGAAGGGTTGTCTTGTACAGAAACCAACCCCAAACTCATAACTATTACTGCTATAATTCTGACGATCAAACCTACAATAATATTTCAGGTTGCTTGCATGCAGAGTGCTCCTGCCTCTGCCCACCTAACTCTGGGAGCATCACAACTGAGGGACAGTTCACTCTTAAAATCCAGAAAATCCAGTTTCATATAGGAACAATTCTTGCTACGTAAGTGCTACGAGAGATCATTCTGACCCCCCTGCTCCTCAGGACATGACTGTTACCTCTCACACCTTTATCTCCTGGTTCCTTAAAATACCCAGCAACAGATCACTGAAAAGCAGGAACTCACGCTTCATCTGCCTCTCTGGAAACAGCTGGCAGAGCTGGAAGCACTGGTTGCCAAAGGAAAGCCCCAGTCTCCTCTTACAGCAGCCTGGATTCTGAAGGTGGTGAAGCTGCACAGACCTCCAGCCTGCGCCCAGTGAAGTCTGGGCTACGATTGCTCTGATGCCCGGCCTGTGCCAGTGTCACACTTCATGTACAGAATATACAAACAACATCACTGAGTGCTGCAGACCAAGGAAACAAAACGTCAGAGGATTTTCAGCAAACACAAGTTCTCTCCTGAAGGTTTCTGCAGCTCTGTGATTCCTGCAATCACAGCTCTGTGCAAATCACACTTTCCCCAGCCTACCCTCCCTGTGGAACCTGCTGCTCTCCTGGCCACAGACAGCAATAGTGGGCACTGGCTCCTTTTCAAAAGCACAAAGTGGACGTTACCACTCACCAGTACGTGGCATGACTCCAACACAATCTTCAAAATACAAATATTTAATAGAAAAATTTAATTTAATTTTACAAAATACAGATACAACACTACCCAATGTAGCAAAATAATGGAATTGAAAAATAATTTCAAAATATTTAAAGCATTAGATTCTAAAATAAATAATGCTATCTAAAAGAAGTGTTCAGGTTTTGCAATTAGGAGGAGGCAGTTTCACTATTACTGATCTCTTTTTCAACTTCTTTACAAGTTTCATAATTTATGTAGAAAAATATACAAGTAAAGAATTTGGGATAAAGAATAGGTTGAGTATGTAACATTTAACATAAATAAAAAGCCTAAAGCAAAACCAAAAAGAAAACCAATCATTTTATTTCTGTACATCAAGACTACAAATAGTATTTTAACACTTCATTTATTACCCAAATTAGGAAATTATACATTTTTATATGGTTACTAGTAAACATCTTAAAACCACTCAGTTTCCCCACATTTAAAAGGATATTGCTGGTTACTGCTTATTAAATAGGAAATCCAGCAGAGTTTCCAGTAACAGCAAAATATTTTTTTGCATAAGAGATGAATATAAATTTGATTGTAATTTTTGATGATTTAAAATATAAAAGTAAAGTTCAGAGGGATGGACTTATGAATCTTACAGTCTGAACTGTAACTCCTTTTTTAAACTCACTGCAGTTTGCATACGAAACCCTACGATGTGCCTACTACTAGAGGATCAGCTCCTTCCATACGAGAGCAATTTTCTCCCCATATATCAAATTATATTAAGCAGCATATTCCCACTTACTTTTCTCAGCAGAAATACTGCAGGGAAATGGATACAAAAGCTGTTTAATCACAAAAAAAAAGTTAATCTGATTAGTGCCTACGGCAGAGATATGGTATTAAAGATGGAAAGAAATGATAGGGAAAAGGAATGTGAACACCACAGGCTTCAAATATAAAAGATAAAGCCTGATAACTTTGGTTCAAATAACTTTAATAATTTTTACATGTATATTTTTCCAAAGTGATGATTTCTGTATGTACTGTGTATGCAATAGGAGAATGATTCATTTAAAACCAACCAACCAACCAACCAACCAACCAACCAACCAACCAACCAACCAACACGAACGACAGAAACAGAACAGAGAAAACCTGGAAAGTCACATCCATTCAGAACAGTGTACAAGTGATAATGATTCAGCAAAGGTTGAACTTAAAATAATGCAAATCCTATTTCTTCAAGGTGTTTCAGAAAGCACAAATGGAATATTACACCCATTTTATCTCAGTGCCTACCATCTTGACGGAAGGTAGTATGAAACAAAATCAGTTCTACAACAACTATCATAGAATCATGGACTACGCTGAGTTGGAAGGGATCGATCAGGATCATCCAGTCCAACTCCTGGTCCTGCACAGGACACCCCAGGAGTCACAAGTGTCTGACAGCATTGTCCAAACGCTTCTTGAACTCTGGCAGACTTGGGGCTGTGGCCATTTCCCTGGGGAGCCTGTCCCAGTGCCCAAACACCTTCTGGGTGAGAAACCATTTTGTGACAACCCAACCTAAACCGTCCCAAATCCAGCTCCCTGCTGTTTCCTCAGGTCCCATCACTGGTCACCACAGAGATCAGTGTCTGCCTCTCCTCTTCCCCTCATGAGGAGTTGTAACTGCAAGGAGGTCTCCCCTCAGTCTCCTCCTCTCCAGGCTGAACAGACCAAGTGGCCTCAGCCACTCCTCACATGGCTTCCCCTCCAGGCCCTTCACGACCCTCGTGGCCTCCTCTGGATGCTCTCTACTGGCTCAGTAGCTTCTTTATATTGTGGCACCCAAAACTGCCCCCAGCACTCAGGGTGAGGCCACCCCAGCCCAGAGCAGAGCAGGACAATCCCCCCCCCCTTGCCCAGCTGGCAATGCTGGGCCTGATGCCCCCAGGACACGCTTGGCCCTCCTGGCTCCAGGGCACTGCTGGCTTGTGTTCAACTTGGCATCAACCAGGACCCCCAGGTCTCCTTCCACAGCTGCTCTCCAGCCTCTCATTCCCCAGTCTGTCCACACAGCCAAAGCTGCCCTGTCCCAGGTGCAGAATCCAGCATTTGCCCTGGCTGAACTTCATATGGTTAGTGATTGCCCATCTCTCTATGATTTGTAAACAACTCTACAATGTAAGTTAAAATGTTAGGTTGTCCGTAATGAGTATTTTCATCCTCTCAGTTCTGGGATATCTGCAAACATCTGTTCGCCTTCCATCTAAAAGATTAATTACAGGATGTTAGCCCTGTCTCATCCCGATGCACCGCACAGTACACAACTTTATTGCCAGTTTGCAAAATTATTTATGTTTGAACAGCACAAAGCCAAAGCTTCATCTTTGGTTAATTTCACTGAGATGTCACTGTTCTTTAAATGTGCTCTTTCTTCACATCAACACAGAAATCAGCCACACTGCACACAGCATTCATTGTTTTGAGTCACAAAGCAGTGTCAATGCAATATTCAGTAATGGAAGCTAACTAAGAAATCGTGTTTAGAAATGAAACCTATTTGAGGGCATTTGGTAAGACACGAGAGCTGCAAAAAAGTAGACAGAATTCCCTTAAAACTGCTTGAGTATGGGTGCTGCTTATAGAGTAGGCACTGGTTCGTTCTTCTGCGGATCATCCAAATAAGCATCAGCTGGACTCAGCTGAGTTCAAATCCAGCAGCACATTCAATGGCATAGAGGAGCTTGCTTCGCATCAGATTCTCATCGTAGAACTCGGGAAGCTTCAGCAAGTTCATGCAGGTACTGGCAGTAGGCAGCCTGTCTAAATCAGATCCTCCATTGTGAATGCAAAATGCAGGATATAACTCCTGGAAAACGCAACCAAAACAAAAAACAACCACATATTAGAAAAGGTATACAAGCCAAAACCTTCCCTGTAGCAGCTGGCACGCGTTTCTGTGAAGTAAATCACTAGATGAAAACCTGTCACAATGACACTCAAATGGCATTTCTATCATTCCTCAGAGCACCAAAACTACTCTTGAATTGCGTAGTGTCTCCCTCTGCCTTATCCCAACAAGATCCACTAATTTGCAACACACTAAGCAATTTATGTGATTCTAAGGAAAATACAGTGATTTGTTATTGTTCATACGGTCTATCATACAAATTTATAATGCTACAAAAGCATATATATCAATGTGCATAGTGAGTCTGCAATGTTATAAACTTGTCAAAACCTGATTATTCTTCTGATGTGGTAACTAGTGACCTGAAGAACGAATTTTAAAGACATTTTCTATGTAATATTTAATTGTCTTAATAATATCTCATTTATCTTCTTCCATGAAAGAGTATAGTGAAAAATATATTTATGTTACCTCCAAAGCACTGCTTTTGCTGGCAAGACAGTATTCATTTTATCAAATGCTTGCCTGAGGTAAAAAACTTCCAATTTTAGAAACTGGAAAGAATTCCAGCTCCAAAGGCAAAAGGTCAAGGATATTCTAAGCTAAATTATTGTTCAAATTGAGGCTTTAAAAGTATTTCACAGCTAAAATGCTGCATTTTTAGTGTTCCTTTCAAAATGCTAATTGAATTCCCCTACTCTAGCTTTAAAAATGGAAAAATGGAGTTCTAAATTGAAATGTCATGCCAAGGGCACCATTTGTTGCATAATTAAATACTGTACAGCGGGAAACTGCAATAGTTTGGAAGGGAAAAGTATCATCAATTTATTATGTGACCTGATTGGAACTTAACAATTTTCAACCACACTTTAATGATTTTTTTTTTGTCTGTAACAACCACATTTATTAAACTTATTAAACTTTAATTCGCTTTAGTAAATGTTATTCTGAACTCTGGCAATGGAAGTTTAGAATTTTTAAATCATGCACAGCTAGACTATGTTATCTATAAGCTATGACCGTCAAGATATTTCCTAATCTTAAATCAACATGCACTAACTTGAAGAAAACATGCTGGTCCCACAATATAAAGCATACACAGAAAATTTCAGAGTGAGAACCAGAAATTGTATTTCTCTCAGAAAAATACAGCACACACACTAAAAGTGCAAACAAATTTTGAAGATGGTTTGTGTTCATGTCTCCCATCAGTGTAAACACATTCACGCAGTTACTTGGCTGGTAATACTCAGCACTCCTGTGGCTTCACACTCTGCACCTTCGAAGCTCCAAACAACACACTGTCATGGGCTACCGAGACATTCCTGCTGATGACGATACCAGTCACCCACTGCCTTTTCTGGCAGACACTTCCTGGCAAGCCCCTGGTTTGGAGGTAAATCCGTGCTAACAGGTTCTGCTGCAGCCACACTGCTGTACTGCCCGAGATCCCACTCAGAGCTGCCCAGCAGAGCGGCTCTAACGCCCTTGCAGCTGCTTTCCTCTGCCAACACTGCTGCATGTGGCTGAGCATGCAAGCCCCTTGTACAGTGAATTCATCTTTTAACTTACTGCTTTCATGCTGAAAATTTGGTGACTAATTTGCTTCCGTTTCTTCCTAGCCATGTGTGTTATGGGCAGTTTGTGGCCCATCTCCCAAGTTAACACACAAATTTCAGCTTTCCACATTTAGCTTCTTTCGAATGTGTCAATGTCAGCCTTAATTTTTTTAGACTTTTGATTCACTTCCTTCATCTCTTCAAATGCCACACTGGCCACCTCAAAGCTGGGTACCTGGGTACATCTGCATTTCCTCTTCTCCCCTTGTAATTAAAGAGGATGACAACAAATAGGAACTTCTGCTTACTTGGTTTCCCCAGCTGTTTCCCAATTCTCCCTTCCTCACGTGACTGATGTACACTGTTCTACCTCGGTCTCATCCCAGAGTTTTCCAATTGCTCTTCCTGCTGTCCTGTAAAATCCTATTCATTGCTAGAGTACTGTACAGCGATATTCACATTGACTTGGGGAGTTTAGGAGAAAAGCCTGCAGACTTTTAAATGAGGAATCACATAAATTAATCGACGAGTACCTGAGACAGGATTCATGGGATTCAACAGCCATCTCCATTGTCTCCATATCCAAATGTATGGACACTTTACTGTTAAAGGGGATCTGGTTAGCATGTTTTGGGGAGTCTAAGACTCATTTCATCCTGAAGTTGACACATGGAACAGTCAGATCAATTACCAACTGAAAGTGCCAGTTCCAGTCCCAAACGTCTAAAAAAGGAGTGTAGCTGAGCTATAGATTACAGATATTGAAGATGGAGGATGTTGCCTATTCACATGGTAACACCACCACACAGCACTGAATGTTCCCACATTTTAGAGCAAATGATATGATGGCTGGTTCTTAGCCAAAATTTTGCAGTCCACTGAAATCCATGGGTAGAAAAACCCCAGAATTTAGTTTCAAAATGTCTTCATCTTGCCGTGGCCTCTCTTTAGTTTTATCAGAAGTACAGCAGATTTTTCTTCATACTTAAGCTTCCCTGTAAACAGGAATCTGGAGACTAGACAGCTAAATATTTTGCTGCCAAGGGTAATGAGCTGTGACCTATAAGCAGATAAATGGGAATCAGAAGAAAATGTCCTGCTTCTAATGGTTAATTCAAGCATATCAAATTTAATAGCTGCTTTTCTATTCTACATTCTCTTTTGCCTGACTTAGAAGACACTTGGCTTAACTCAACCTGTTGCTTGAAACTGTAGCAATTCTGCTCCTGCACAGTAGCATGAAATGGCAGCAGGGACCTTCCATCACACTCAGCAAGTGCTCTAATCAAGGGATTTGTAGGTTTATCAAATTCCGCAGTTAAAATAGAAAGCAGTAGAACACTTCATTACATATTTTAAAACTGTACTTATTATACATGCAAATGCAAACGCTGAAGCTGTTTCTGTAGTCACGGATGAGTATTCTCAGACTTGAGAATTGTAGACTCCTAGACAAGAAAAACTTGAATCAACATCTGCAGCATTTCTAAAAGGTTGCCAGGAAGTCAGAGAACATACCTTAAACCCCAGAAGAGGTGGTCGAGAGCAGCTCGTTACAAATTTGAGTAGTTTGCGTTTCTCTTCATCAGTGAAGCTTTCTACAACTCTCCAAAATATCTTAATTACAGGATGGTCAGCTGTGTAGCCACCTACAATGAGATTTAAATGACTTACAGCTAGAATAGTTTTATGTAAGAAATAAATTCTTCAGAAAAGCTAGCATCAATCTTGAAAAGTTTGGGGAAAATATTATAACCAGCAGGCTTGCATGGCTAACTTTCAGTACCTAGAGATCTCTGATCACTGCAATTGCAGTTTCATTGCCTACCTGTGACTACTACATCCCTCAGCTTCTTCAATGCAGTTTTCTTCACTGAATCCTATTTTAAATTGATTTTATTTAATTTAGCATTTAGCTAGTAACTCTGGATTACTGCCTTTCACTCCAAGAGTGTGCAAAATCTGCAGGGCCCAGGATGTTACTGAATGGATCCACTTACCCTGAGGTAAGCCCAGATGTGAACTGATGATTTGGTAGCTACCTTTTGATTACATTTATGATAAATGCAGGAAAAAAATGAAGTAAGATACTGTACTTTTCCCTTGTGAGAAATGCAAGGTCTCGCTCTTCAGACTGTCTGAGAAATGGTAAGTATCTGAATGGGGTAGTAGAAACTACTATTCCAAAGTCATTTGCAGACCTATTTTCAGATCAACCAGACAAAATCATTGACTAACTTTAATTTAGAAAAGAAACACCCTCGAATTATCTGGCTATAAATTTGCATTTAAGTGTGTGAATAAAGTAAATTGCATATCTCAATTTCCCAGCATTTATAAATTTGGGTTGTAATTTTAGCCAATTTTCTGAAATTTAGGCCCATCCACCAAATTTGGCCAAAGGTAACAAGAATGACCCTGCAACTTTTTATTAAAAGGTAGGATAAAAAGCAAGTTTATTTATTGCCAAGTCAGTCATAATAAATTTTTTTACTTAAGGAAAACATGCTTACCTGAATAGTTTGTGAAAGATTTAAGGTCATCCAAACTAATAGGAACTTGTGCACCAGAAGTCAGAACCTAATGGCAAAGGAAATTAGACCGTTACGTTACAGGTAGAAATCAGCCATTATTTCTGTTTAGTGCAATTGCTTTGTACAGCTCTAAGCAGAAGTACCTGTATTTCCTGCTGATCAAACATTCGAAGCCACTCGAGGTTCACCACGTTGGCCAGCCCCTGACGGAAAGCCAGGCAGTGCTGCCGGATCTGTTTGTTCAGCCTGTAGTCTGCCACCAGATGGATGTACGCGATGCGGTTGGCGCTGGTGACGGGAATGTCCTTTCCACCTGGCTTCAGCTCAACCACCTACAAACACAGCGATTCTCGTCACCCGGTACACTGCACCTCTGTGCTCTAACCGTGAAATGGGGCTGCAAAACATTCTAGTAAGTGATGTATCCGTCTGAAGTTGACTGGAATACACTCAGGAATATTCACCTCGAAGTAAGATAGAAGATTACGAGGAGTTACAAAGGTAGATGTTTTTTCTGGTTATGTGCAAGAGCACATTCTGTGCACCCAGACCTCCAGCTGCCAATGCAGCTCATCACACAGCCCCATGGTTTATGACCAGAAAGCAGACTCAGCACAGTCAGAGCTCTTTTAGAGGAGCTGTCTGTAACACCAAATGCAACTCAGACAAGAACTGAGGTGAAAATACCCTCCTTGGCAAGCTCCCCCCAGCTTCACCACTAAGTGCCCTGGAAGAGACAGTAGCCTGTGACACCACAGAGCTCACACAGAACACTCTCCTTGCAGCTGGATTAGGGAAGCTGTGCTTGACTGGCTGGGCTTTTCCCCAACTTTTGCTGGTGAATTCTGTAGGGTCACATTATGGTAAAAGCAGTGTCTGCTGAGTTAAAATTCAGAGTCTGACACAAGCCTGATTTGCAGAATGTTCAGCATTCACAATTCATACTGTGGAAAATGTACTGTTGTACATGCCCAGTACATTCAACAAAAGTAAAAAAACCAACCAAACTAATCAAGCCTAAGTGTTGTTTTTCTACTGGGAAGCTCGACTTTCGTCCTTCAAGTACACCAAAGTACCTCAGTATGGGAGAAGTTTTAAAGAAAAACCCCAAAACTAAAGATACTGTAACTGCATTAAGATATAAACCAGGATCAAAGATAGCTGTTATTGGAACACTACAGGCCTTCACACATTCTACTCTTTACTACATGAGGTTAATTCTGTTAAGCAGCAGCCCAACTGGAAGGTATTATTAGAGTACTTAAGAGAAGAATTTAAAAATCCTGAAAAGCTGAGATAGTGTCACCTTCTGAACTCTTCCAAAAACTGTTTCTTTTTTTTTCTATACTCTGGAGTCAGCAATTTCTTCATTTAAACCAACTGTGCACTTCAGTATGTGGTAATGATGACATCTTTAGAGCACAGAGAATTAAACACATGAATAGCTTCTTTTCTAACATGCTACCTAATAATGTGAGCTGTTCTTGTACTAAGCAAAATGTGCAAAATTGTATGATTAAAAATTCACAGTGCTTTTGAGCATTCAAATTTTTTCTTGATTCATAGCTCTATTAGGCAAAAGAGACCATTAAGATCTGTGAATTCTGACCTCCCAGATAACATAGGCCAGAGGATTCTGTCTAGAGATTCCTGTATTCAACTCGATAAATCCACAGATAAGTTAGAGCACATTTTTAGAGACATGCAATCCTGTGATGAACTATCTACCACTTTCTTTGATAAGCTACCACAACCTGAATTACAATAGGTGTTAAAAATATGTCTTACTTCCCACTTTAATCTTTCAGCTGCAAGCTTCTGGCTTTTGTTAGCACCTACAGTAAAAAAACTCATCAATACTCCACCATGTCTGTGTGCAGGCACTGATTATGCTTAAATCCTACTCCTGCAAGAATTAAGCAAAAGGAAGGTGTCAGTGTAGGTGACACCATTTCACACGCTGTACACATTATCCTGCTCCTTTTGACAAGAACCAGGGACACAAGAGCCAGGAGGGCTCTCTCTGAGATCACCCATCGCAGAGCCTGGCACGAGACACAGCCAGGGACCATTTCCAGAGGGCAGAGGACTGTGCAATGAGCCACTGGCTGGCCTGAGAGTGAGGGTATTTTTACTGGTAAAGTCCACATGGAGTATTAACAGAAGTATGGGACATGTTCTGTACCACAGTGCAAAGAGCTGATGAGAAGGGGCCCCTGCACTGCTGAGCTCTCTCCTCTGTGTTTCATCCCACTGCAGTAGTTTTACTACTGTCACTGGAAAGTTAATAATCAGATTAATCCAATTATGGACAAGAAACATTCTAATTTTCCCTTCAAATCCAATGGGTAAAGTTTGTTCATACCCATTGTCCTTATTTCAATGTTGAAGAGCTTAATCAGCTCTTTCCTTCCTCCTGAAATATATCCAAGATGTATTACTTATGGGCAGCAACTTCATTAATCTTCCCAGAGACTTTTACATGGAACTAAAGACAGGTTTTTTTAATTTCCTCCTATAAAATACCTTTTACAAAGCCTAACAAGATCAGAAAACTTGCTCTTACTTCTTTAATTCTTGTCCTCTTTAGCTTTACAAGATCAGAGCAACCAATGATGTTCCACATGAACAGATCAGTGTTGTGACCTCAATATTACTAATACTTTACTATCTTACAAACTTTCTCTACTTGTTTTGCAGAACTGCAGAATCCCTTGGGTTTTTGACACCATTTAAAACAATCCGTCTCTCTGAGGTATGGACACATTGAATTAGGCCATATTAAAATGCATTAAAGCATATTTGTATCACCTAACTCATCAAGCATCTCTTAAGAATACAGACACCAACAATACACTAACAGATATCACTCCATGTGCATACAACAGTTTCTGTGAGCTCAGTATTTACACTAAAAGATGCTTGAACTGACCTCCTTCCTAAAATAGCCAAAGGGAACTACTGGCAGAGTGTTCTAGAAAACTGCTGTATTTTAGGATTCATCCCAGCACTAGCTGAAGTAAAATGTCTGACCTTCCCTGCAGGCCAGCAAGCAGAAATCAGGACACAGATTAATCTACACTTGTATTGTAATAGCACTGGCTCCACAGTGCTCTAGGGATGTCAGGAAACCTGTATTCATTCTACAATAAAAAGCTATTCTCTCCCCATAAATTTCTTCCTGCAAAACAAAGAAAAAAAAAAGGTGTTGCACTCTGACTATTTTTAGAAAACAAGACAAAGTTGTTTTTTTAAAAATCCTACTATTCCTTTTATTTTTATATTTTTAAGTAGCAAATCTTGATTTCTGATCTAGCAACACTTCTGTAGCTCCCCTTCCTCCCCAGAGCCCTGCATTGCCACAAGTATGGGTACAGCACTCAGTTAACTGCATTTCCTGGGGTTTTCCAGAGACCTAACTATCCATTTTCAAAGTTTGTCAGTGTGAGGTTCATTTTACCATTGTTTTGTCAAAGTATCATCCAAGACCAAAACAAAAGGGATAACATAGCACAAATAATAAATACATTATTCCAAAAAGGCTAAGAAGGATGTAAAACAGAAGACAGAAAACAGTAACGCTTGGTAAGCATAAAACTAAAGTAAAAGTAGATGCAGGCCACTTTTCAGTCATTCAGTGTTTTCATGGCATTAAAGGAACTATTGCAGAATTCCCACTTAATTCTAAAAGTTAGGAATGATTGTTGAAGAGCTCCTTTTCAAAAAGGAAACATAGCACAACTTAATACATCTTAAACGCTTTCTTTATCTGCTTCATTTTTACTTCTATCCATCCAGTTTTGGCCACTAGATGGGGCAAGATAATAACCCAGGTTACCCGGGACAGGCCACGCGACAAAACTGCAGCCCTGTGTCACCACCTCAGTTTCTGTTTTGTAGATCTAAGTTTAAACAAACAAAAAGCATTTTAACTTGGTTCCTAGTCCAAATCGGATGTACTAAAGGCAATCAAACCATAGATATAATTTAGGTAAGTATTCACATCATTCAGACAAATCTGATTCCCCACTCACAAAGTGCATCTTCAAAATGAAGGGGAAATACCAAAAGGGGACAGAGAAGTCTCGTATGAAGAGATAAGACATTTATTTCTTCAGAGAATCATAGAACCTCCAGTGCAATTTCACGAAGCTCTTACAGATATTCAAGAACTCCTACAAGATGAAAAACTTTTTTCTCTTGGGCTCTGATCACTTTTGTTCACACCACCCCTACAGTTTTTCCCCATTTTGAAAATAAGTTGATATCGTTTTTTTTCCTTTCTTTCCCTGTCATCTGCTTTCCAGATGTTCACGCAGGAGTTCCAAGTAGGAGATTGCATATGAATGCCTAAGAATGCATTTTCTGTATGTGTCATGAGTCTGCCTCAGAAGGCTCAGCCTCAGCTTCATTACTTTGCTGCTGAAAAACCTCTAAAATCATTCATCTAAACCACTATATCCTAGTAAAGAGGTTGTCAAGACAGAAACTTTCAAAACTATTTTTAAGGCTTCAAAATTTTCCCCCGAAGAAATTTAGAGGCAAAGAACTCCCCTTTGGTGAGTCAGCATATTTTTGGTGACAGCAATGGCATTCACATCTGTTTAAAAAGCCCAAGGTGTCCCAAAATCAAGTTCTATATCATATGGATTTCATATAAACTGCTGCCATATATATTATAGTGCTCCTCTGTGGAATTGTGCTTTTACACTTTATTTATGGAATCTTCTGATCACTCAACTTCCTATCCATGTAATCTCAAGTATCAGTGTTTGAGACTGATGCTCTCTGACAGAGTTTCTGGAGTACCAACATTTCTGAAGCAAGAGGAATGAGTATTTGCATCTCCCTCTTCCCCTGGCCAGCCACAAAACTCGCTTTTCTCACTGAAAGAAGGGGAGAGGGGAAGGTCGGAAAAGAGAAGGTATTTTCTTGAATTTGTTAACCTTATTCTTACAGACCTTTCATAACCATCTCATCTACAACATAAAAGGAAAAATTAAATCAATATACACAGCTGCTTGAAGGTCCCTGTAACTACAGGCTGACCTCCTTTGAGACTTTGCTACTGGCCACCCTTTCCTGCAGGAGACCCAACAGTTGAAACGTAGGCTGGTATCGCTGCATTAGATAGATCTTTATCAAAAGCTATTTGGGGTTGGAAGATAAGGTTGATGGCATAGCTCCCCTAATTAGCAGGTCTAATGTGCAAATTATTAAGTACCTTTTTCAACTTCTGGTGAATGCACTTCGACAATAGTTTAATGGGGTCTAAAAGCACATTACAGGATTGGAATCAATACACTGATAATAGAATTTCTACCTTCTACTACTGACAGAGGCAATAGAGCCCCTTTTGAATGTGTCTTTCATTGCAGATAATGCTTTTGTGCCACAATTGGTGGATGGACACTGTCATGAGGACAGCTATTTACAATGATAGATTTATGATGCATTTATTGGGCACTAATTTATTAAACACTAAAGTGGTTGTTTAGCTGAAAACTACATATAATATACATTCAACATAAGGAGTGCAAATTAAGCTCTTTTCCCAAAGTGAATTAGCCTTACCTTGGCACAATCAATTAGTATGCAATGGTTACAAGTCAAATAGCAGACAAAATGTATTTATCCATGCGAGGTTTATTAAGGTAATGAAATGAAGTATAAAAGGAGACTTGTTGCATTGAAAGGCAACAGTGACAAAAACCAACCAATGGGTTCTGCTGAACTACATCAACATGCAGTGAGCCCCATAAAAAGGTGGCTGATACTTCATGGGTAAAGTGTTCTCTCTTCAAGTATAAAAACAGCAAACCAGCATCAGAATACTTATTTTAACTTACATTTCATCTAGTCACTCAGTAACTCACTAATATATTAAATCTTTCTTTTAAAGTTATGCCAACCGATTACAAATCAGAAGCCTTGAAAATAGCAGCCACAGCCCTCATTTTACTTGGATGCTAAACTGGATTTGTGTTCACTGTGACCAACAAAGCTATTACTTTAAGCAGAGTTAAATAAATGGTTTTAGAATTCAGACTTTCCCCCATTGTTAAAAATTCCAGGTAATACTGGAAGCTGCCATTTTTGTGTGCTTTGTTCCCTAGAACCCAACCTCTGGGTGCTACAGACCTCGGTTCAGTACCAGCCACGCAGAGCACACGGTACCACTGAGCAGGCACTCTAAAACTGTGCTTTTGGGTACATCTGAATCACATCTTCATCTCAAGTTTTTGAGTGTTTTTCTAAAGACAGCATAGGTCAGATGTTTTCATAGAGGGAGCGTAATCCAGGGATGAAAATGACATATGGCACATGTTATATTAAACATTACTTATATCAGGCAACTGTTGCCTCTCCCCTTTAGCATGCTTTAGGAACCCCAAATCTGAGGGTACTATTTTAAAATTTAATGCAATCCAGATTTTAGGAGCTTTCAAAATGACAGGAAATGGATGACAGAAGAGTAAGATAAAATCCAAGCCTGACGCTGTTCAAGCAGAAGTCTTGGCCAGCAAACTTGCTATGACTTCAGCAGCAGAGAATTCAAGCTACCAGTTTCCAGGACAGGTTATGGCACCGCAGTGGTGCTGCTGCACTGGAGATGTGCACAGTCCCCAGCTTCCCTGAGCAGCAAACCCCAGAGAACTGCTCATCCCCTTCTAGACTTTCTCTTTCTTCCTCATGAGAGGAGGCTGAATTCAGATGCTGCTGCTCATCACAATGTGGTCAGGTCTACTTTTTTCATCCAATTATATGCCATAATCAAGTGTAAGTTTTAAATCCACAATTTTAAATCCTCAAAAATGAAAGAGGGAGCATGACGAAAGACTTTACCTAGGAGGTTATCTGCATTAGCACACTAAGGCAGGCTTTTAGAGCTCCAGTGACATTTATTTTCTACTATGAGTGATCTTTAGTACACACAACAGAGCAAATAAAAGCTATAATCAATTTATACGGTGCAACTGCGTTAAAAACCTCAGACTTAAGGATCTAAGTAACTACTTTTCAGAAGCACTGAACACCATTTATCCCCTCTGACTACTCTGGTGTCTCAACTCTTTAAAAAAAAGGGCAGGGGTAAAAAAAAAAATTAAGGTTGGTCAAACTTCAGGCTCTCTTACTTTGAAAATTACAGATAAAGGAGACAATGCTTATCTCACAATAAAGGGTGTTTACTATCACTATTATTTAAAACCTCTCTGACTGCTAACTGCAATTCTAAAACCAGGCAGTGCTTCTATAGTTTACACATCATCTAAATTTTGCAATTATTACAAGTGCAAGAAGAAACAACATATCTTTGTTCAAGAAACATTCTCAGGCAATAGAACTTTATATATATGACTGTTAGAAAATAATCACTGCAGTTTACTACTTAAAAGACCAGACCTTTAAGTAATCATCAAAAGTTATTTTTTAAGTACACAGTTAGTTACTCTCTACTCCAAATATTGAGTCAGAATCCCAACTGATGCCTCACAGCACCTTTAACAGTTGTTTCCTATCACATTTAAATTAGAAAATTAGTTAGTAGGGATAGTAATGATTCATCAGTCATAGATAAAAGAAAAAAATTGAAAGCCATTCTTACCTGTGCTTCCCCAAGGTCATTATTTACCACGGTGAAGTTTAGTCCAAGTTCTTCCACGTCTCCTTCATAGCTCTTGAGAAAAAGCAAATTTTTGTACATTTCTGGATCTAGTGAAGCTAAATGATGAATGTCAACATCAGCACTTGTCCCTAATAATTTTGAGAGGAAAAAGCTAGCAAATGGCAGCTCCACCAGCATATTTTCATAAAGAGCCTGAAAAACAAAGCAATTAAAAGCACATTATATTTTATTGTTGTACATGCAGGAATTCAGAAGGTTATTGTCTATTTCTCAACTTTCGAGTAATTCTGTCTTAATTTGTTACCTGAGTAGGTTCTTCTGGCATGGAAATAGCTCAGACATTGCATAAATTCAAGAATATTCATCCAAAATTTGATATGTGAATATTCTTGTGAAACATCAAGGTCCCAAATCTCACAAATTAATTATGTTGTGATTTAAAATGCAAAGTCATTGCTTATCTGTCATTACTCGTCTTATCCAAATCGCGCAGATTTTCAGGAAAAGCAAAGTTTGCTAAAAGACAACGCAAATGCATCAAGAATGTCTTACAAAAAAAGTTTACATCTCTACTTCCATTAGCACCATCACAAGCAATATTATTCCATTCATATCAATCACTACATGTAGAACTGTCAACCCCTCATCCCTTTAAAAATAACTCTGTAAACTCAGTACATTTTAAACTAATAAAAACTATCTCTTGCATGTTATACAGATTCATTGCTGCACATTTTTGGTGAATTCCACTGCTCTAATGCCACAGTCAAAACATCCTCATTTCCAAGCCAACAGATTACCGGTTCTGACTGTATCACAGGTCCAATCCTTTCTATGCCTGACACTGATACAGATGTCAAAAAATTACTGAACCAAACATGTACCTGACCCAAATCTGCAGCACTCACGAAATGTATTTTGACTGCAAACTCAAAGTATCCTCAAGAATTTTCAAACTCCAGCAACACCATTCTAGGTTGATCTACTGTATGGGCACGCTTCCACATAATGCAAAGTATCTCTGCATTATTTTTTATTAAGTCAGTAACAACTTCTTGACTGGAAGAAAGAAGTACTTATGGTAGTTCTCAGAAGAATGAGAGATGTAAGCTTTAGACTATTCTGAGAAAAGTCTTTAAAAAACCCATTCCTGGCACATGCTGCCTTTCTCATTGTCCAGTCTGTCTGCCACATGAGCATCTCTCTGCCAATGACAACCAAATCTTTACAGATCATCACTATCACTGCCAGGCTGACCAGAAAAGGCATCACCAACATAACATCATTGTAACATCGTTTGTTCCCTTTTAACTCTCCAAGAGCAGCGTTTTGGCATTACTTAATTCCTCCATAATCTGCTGCAAACTTAGAAAAGGACTCTCACCGAAGGGAAAAAAAAACAAAACTGAAAAAAGAATAGATGTAGCTCTAATCACTCAATGATATTCCAACAAAGACGTTAAGAAAAATATACACAATTCCTTAAACTTCTGAAAGAACATTTTTCTATGAGGTTGAGTTAGACCTTGCAAAAAAACCCGAGAATAACGAGTTCAAAGCCAAAGGGTGCATTATATTTAGAGCCATATGATTTATTCAAGGTGTAGAAGTCAAAATCCTCATTTGTACAGTTGACTTTAAAAGCAAACTAGAGGGATAAATCATTAATTTGCAATGTGTAAGGTCAGTGTTTGCTGTTCCTGCATTAGTAACAATAAAGCTATTGTAATTCCTTAAATATATCAAAGCTACCCGAATTTAAAATGGAATTCCATCTATGACTCATAAAATGTAAATGCAGAGGTGTAATTTTTTACACAAGGCAGGTTTAAGCCTTTAGAGCATTTAATATACAAGGACTAATAAATGATAGCACTAAAAACTATGATCACATCAGCTAAATGGATTATAAATTAAATTTCCATAATGTATGCAACTGAAATACAAATGTAGACATAAATCAAGGTATTTTCTAAACACAGGTTAATTACACAAATTCAAAACCTGTCTATTTTTTATGCAAAATAATCCACTTAGCATTTTTCAAACTGGTCTTAAGTCTTCACCACTTGCAACACTTGATCCTAGAAGCCTATCAATAATTCCTTGTCAGGAAAAAACAGCAATAGGTATATTGAAGAAACTTGTATGTTATTTTTCAAGTGTCTGTCTTTTATGAGTGTTTATTGCTAGAAATTGTGCCAAAATGATTTGAAATAAAAAGGATTAATTATGGTAGAAGCTTTTTAATATAAGTGAGTGCAGCTGCAATGCAATTAATGCAAATTGTGATGCTATCAGGAAAATAAATGTGAACAACATCACTGGCTATTTCTGTTTGCTGCCAAATAACTTCAGTAATTTACTACATTAAGAATCAATAAAAAAATAATGCCTTTCGAATGCATCACTATTAATCTTCAGGTAGTTCCAAAGTGAACATTTATAACTTCATCTAAAAACTATATAAAGCATTTTTAAATAAACTAAATTGTGCAACTTGAGAATAACTTTAATTACTCCCTCTCTTAGCTAAGTGATTGCAATATTCAAAATAAAGTATTTTTGGAAAGAAGACAAACAGTAGTGTTTCAATTAGTTTGAAAGTCAAGCTATCCTAATAAAGTTTAATAAAAAATGCACTAAAACTTTGGTGAATAAAGTCATGATTAACTTTGGTTTTGTTTCAAAGAATTGAATTCCACCATTACAGCCCCAGCACTGTGCAGAGATGCTGAGAAATGCTGTGTACAATATGAGTAAATAAACTGAAACTTTATTTTCTGGATTCCATCTAACTTTTCTGTTTCTCAGTCAGCATAAACTGATCAAAGTACCTGTTGTTGCTAAAAAATGTGATTCCACACATTCCTGCCAAGGTAATGAAACCAACCAGCTGCTGATTCCTCTGGGTTTGTTTGTAAGTAGAGTAGTTGTACAGTAGAGGCTACAGGGTCATTACAACCTGAGTAAGGTTCAAAATGTGCAGATTATTTGTGCTGTGCTTTGTTTGGGCTGTAGGCTTTGGGGTTTGCAGGGTGGGTGGGTGTTAGTGGCCACAGCATGGACAGTGAAGTTTCTTTCAAATCAGAGTAAGATCCAGCTCACAGCCGTGGCTGAAACTAGGTGGGAATAGCAGGACTGTTTGTTTCACCGGGAGCACGACCTTCAAGCTGCCAGCTGCCCATGGAAGCCCACCCTGATGGGCATTTTTCTAACTAAAGCTAATCTAATGGCCAAGAGGGAGACTTCCCTTCTTCCTTCTTTTTCCATATTGAACTGCCTTGGGGAGCTCTAAGTCACCCTGTTTTAACCTTAGTTTTTTGCCTGTTTGAACTCTCTGAACTGGCTTTATACAGCATCAACATCAAGAAGGCAGGAGCCCAGCATCAGCAACACGCAAAGGAATGGTGACCAGCTCTACAAGAAACCAGCTGTCACATTAACCAGCTGCAGTATGAAGCTGTATCATCAGAGTATACTTATGTATGTACTTTAATACAATATAAGGTCATGCTCTCCACATAGAACTTGTCCTCCTTCTTCCTCTCACAGCAAATGAGCAACAACACTGATGGAAGAAACTGGCTTGCTCTTGGACAGAGATGTTTACTTCTGTTCGGCTACATCAGAACTTCCTGTTCATACACTGCCTCAGGAGATCAAAGCCAGCAAGCTTAACCAATATATATTTTAAAACTAATCTCTTCTCAAACTTCAAGTACTCTCACCCTTTGGCAAGTTTCTTTTAACTCTGCAGTAATCACCAATGGGACCGATGCCTTTCTACAATGAATTCTGACACTTCTCATTCCCAGCTTTCCTAGCTGAGCCCATGACTCCACTGTCTCTACCCTGCAGCCCATAAACCACAGCAGGCTCACATAAGGCAAAAAATCCAAGTGGGAAGTCATAAAAGGAGCAATTGGTGGTCACATAGGGCATCAGACTTCCAGTTTCCAACGTTCAGATGTGGAGGACAACACAAACAACCTCAACAGAGCCTATATAGCTCTGCCTCCTTGAAAGGCTGGGATATTAACACTCCAGCTGGACAAAAGTGCAATTTGCAGGTACAAGCTTGAGGCAAGAAGCTGGTCTGAAGCAGAGAAAGTGATGTTCACATCAAGGGCAATCCCACAAGCACTGTAATGCTCACAGGGTGACATATTCCCAAGTAGCTAAAAAAGGTTATGTCTGCTGAAAAGGCCAACCTGGATCTCCCAGCACTATTTCAAACTCATGTAGATTAGGGATGCTCCTTAAGTAAAGTTGACACCTCTAGGTATCAAAAAACTAAATTAAAAGCTCCTGAAATGACTAAACAAAAAAAATTTTTATTTCGGTAACAAATTATTTTTAGTACTCCCCAACCCAGTGTTCTCCCAATTATATCAACGCTTTTCTATTTTCTGAAAAGATGGTTAAAATAAGGGTTTTTTCTGGTTTTTCAGCCCAAGAGCAATTATTTCACCATGGAAAAAGTAGTATCCAGTAACAGGAACTTCTCTCACTTCTCTCTCCCTTTGGGTGAACAGCTGCAGAACACACCAGAATATTAAAAACCACCAAAACAACAGAAAACCCACTATGGTTAGTAAGTTTTCACTTCACATGCAGTCTGAAGTCTGTTGTTCCTCTTCTAAATAATCTCAGCTACCTGTGATTACTGTCTAGTTCCACTGTAATCGATTACAACAGTGGCTGACCTTTACTCAGTTCAGTGACACAGATCACAATGTGGGCATTTGAAGTGATGACAAATGTGATGTTCAGACATGAATATACTGAATGCACTCACTAAACATCTGTGACGTGAAGGAACAAGAAACAGTTCTTTAAGGCAAGCACCTTTCAGATACGGGCATGCAATTAGCATCTGTAATATATTATGGAAGAAGGATCTGGGCTGGAAGGACAGCTGCACATAGTGACAAATGGAGAAGGATGACAGTCCTCTGGAGAAGGAGGACTTTTCTTCTTTCAACAAAATAAGAATAATGCCTGTCAGGGACTATAGATGGTAACTATCAAGATACCATTTAAGTACTACATAGTCACACAAGGTATTGTTCAGGTATGAGCCCAAGATTTAGGGAACTGCTCTTCAGAAAGAAAGTATTTCATACCATGCTTTGAATTTGGACAAAACGTAAGCTATTGGAGTCATTTCAGCCAAATTAGCTATACACAGTACAAGTTACACGAGCACAACAACGTGCCAAATAAGGTTCAAACTGTGTAAACAAATTCACAGATGAACTCATTAAACCTCTCTCCCTGTAAGGCAGCTTTAGTGCCTTTACTTACACTTTCAGGTCTACAACTAATTCTCTCATTTATTATTTCAACTAAAATCTCTCTTAAGGAAAATAATCACTCATTGCTTCTACTTTCCATTAATCCTTTACAACCCAGAACTGTATTTTAAAGCATAAACAATGCTAAAGTCATATCCCTAGCAAGATGCACGGCTTTTGGGATAAGGCAGTAAATGACTGGGCTTAAATTCAGTTATTTCCATAATCAGCCCCCAAGACCATAACCCTTTCTATTTCAGTAATTTTAAACAGTTACTATTAAATAATACTTAGCACTTACAGAGTGCAATAGATCTTCAAAGCTGTACAGAACCATTAATAAAAATGATCGAAAAATAGCAAAACCATTAGAACTTCCTTCTACCTTATTATTTATATCCTAGAAATATCTCAACACACTTACAAAGCCTTTGGGGGCAGCAGAGTCTTTTCAACCCTAATGAAAAAGATTAAACTAAAAATTTAAGTTACATTAAAATTAACATGTACTCGTATTTTTGAAGCATTTTTAGAGCTAACATTTTGTAATCTCTAGATGAAGTATTTTCTTAAGGATATGCTTAATAATGTGCTTTAAAGTGAGCAAACCCCAAATGATATTGTTTCTAATGCCAATATGGTAAAATAAAATTAATTCTCTCAGGTATGTGTCTCAATGCAATGTGTCCTGTTACCTGGGAGCTCTAAGTCACTGTCTCCAGGCCTCTGAGCAGCAGCAGACATCTAGATGCATTTGTATCACCACAGTAATGGAAAATCTGGTGAATTATCTTCCCTGTATTACTGTGAAAATTCATAGCTCGCCTTTGTTCTGTCTTTTAAAAGAACAGGAGTCCAAAATTCCACAGCTTGATGCCTGTAATTAGGCTTCTGCGAGCTTTAACAGCCCTTGCAGCAGTGCAAATATATCAGATTTTTAATTATTTTTTTTGTTTGTTTTTTGGGTTTTTTTGTTTGTTTGTTTGTTTTGTTTTAGAAAAAGCCTTTTGTAAATTGGTTTTACTTCATATTTCCCACTCAGTGGGAATCTGGAGGTCAGTAAGTACAAGTTCATAGAAGTTTCAGAGATTTGGGGTGGCAAGACTCAGGCATGAAGGACGTGTCTGTCACAGGTGCTGCAGTCGGTGCAAATCCCTGAAATGGATGGCAGGGGTGTGGCAGAACAGAACAAACTCCTAACTCATGAGCACAGGACCAGGAAAATGTAAGGATCCATTCCCAAAGACTTCAGTGGATCGTATCGAGTGAGTTAATTTTTAATTTAAACATGGAAAGTTGTGCTGGTATTTTTATTCTAGGAATTTAGGATGTATTTAATTACAATAATGTTTATTACCGAAACAGAGAGCTTCAGAAATATCAGCACTTGCAGAAAACTACCATTTCATCAGCTTGATGCTTTCTTTCTCATTCAAAAGGAACAGTTATCTCTGTAACTTATGCCATAAATATTATATAAACTGCTATCAATGTCATTTGGAGGATTTTGAGGGATGAGAGAGGAAAGCATTATAGATACCTGTGGATTCTGGATAACTGGATAACTGATAGTTATCATTCACCACTGAAGTTCCAGTAAAGGCTTAATAGATTTTTCTTGTCTCAAATTTAAACATAATTTAGGAAGAACTGAAGATAAAAGGAAAACTTCTCCTCCTTATTTAAGTTTAATCTTCTGACATACTGAAACACTTACTACTATATAACTAACCTCTAGATATGCTTCTAAGATAAATCTGTATTTTAATAGCAGTGAAACTAGTAATTTTAAAAGTTCAAACAGAATTAAGAATTTCAGTAAATATTCCAAACCTAACTGATTGAAATGGATGTAGGTGTTCCCAACAGTGAAAAAAGATCAGGATACCATTACCACACACTCTAACTGTTTATTTATTCCCTGTCTAGGAACCTGATTTAGAGGCAATAAAACGCAATCAGTACACAAACCAGAAGCAGGAATCATCTGCTAATGGAACTTTTAATTGAGGAGTGACCACTGACATGAGGTAATTCTTTCCATGCAGAACTCCTTGCAGAGACCTCTATGCACTTTATCACGGTAAACAATCACTAACATATGCATTAAAGAAAATTTAAATACATTATGACCCAATAAATACCACAGTCCATCAATAAACACTTTTCCTTCCTAAAGATTTAGAGTTAAAATACCACATTTTAGTAGTCTTTTAGCGCTAGACATATATTTACAAGGTTACTACTAACATAGCTATTTGTAATCAAAAGGTAATTGGTTTTGTTAAATGCACCAGTACACAAAGGAATTGTCAAGCTGAAGAACTGTGTCAGAAAATAGATTCAGATTAGTTTACATCTGTATTCATAAATCATGAGGTAACTTCCATAAGGTATCAATTCTGCTCTCTTAGGATGGTGTTTCCGCACCAGAAGCGTATCATTAAAGGACCATGCCACTTTCCATTGTAAATTCCTGTTTTGATTCCATATTAGATGATTCAGGATTTTCTGAGATGAATGACCGTCAGCTAACTTGCTTTTAAGCAAAACGCTGAATCTACAAAATCATGTGCAAGGTAACTGAAATTAATAAAACAAAGACTTAATACCAATTACCTCCTCTTTGCATCAGTATCACCAATCCCATACCTACCTTTCCAGGTACTGGAAGTATCAATTGTGGCTGCAGCACAAATCAATTCAGGGTGTACTGACTTTAGCCAAGCCACAGTAGGTCTAATTAAGTGAAGAGTAAGAAAAGGGAAAGGGCAGCTTAAAAATCAGAAGGCAAACAACCCCACCCTCCATCAGTCAGAGGGGCAGTGCGATGCTTGACACACCATCCTACCAAACAATCAAGTGAAACTCAGTTCTCATTGTACAGTTTTCTTGCTTTCTCTCTACAAGCTTTTGGTGCACAAAGGACACTCAAGTGCGTTATCAGAAACATTTCCCTGAATGTTTTAACTCCATATGCGCAGCTTATTTATAATTTTAAGAGTTTAGGATCTGATGCAGATCTTGCTGTGAAGGCTCCCCTGATTCAATACTTCTTAGATAAGGCTCAAGGATGATTAAGAACTACTTCAGTTTTTCTGCAGAATGGATTCTACAGACACTGCTCATCTTAGAAATATACTTTCAAGACAGGCACAGAATCTCACACAATGAACAATCTCTCCCGGCTCTATTCAAAGTTACAAACAGTAACCACAAGGCACACTACTCTCTAAGAGACAGAAAAATAATCTAATCAATAATTAGATCCCACATTTACCTGTAGTGTAATAAAATCTGTATTTGATCTACTATTACTCTTCTAAAGCTTCATTTGACCCAAGGACTTATAAAATAACTCTTTTTTTCAATTATAGATATTTAACAACATTTAAGTATGTGCAAAGAACAGTCTGTTAGATCTTAAATCAGGAAACTACAAAAACTCATAGGAAAATAAACAACTTTGACTTTCATCCACATAATATCCACAAGTCCATGCAAATTACTGACCTCCTATATACCATTAAATATTAATGATCAAAGAACTAAACCTAGATTGTATCCATCAATCAAAATAATCATCAAAACAAGCATCAAAATAATGCTAAAATTTAAAATGATCATGTTAGTTTTTCTCAATCCCTGCTGCTTCTTCTATGAAACTTCTTTATTTGGTTCCACAAAGGAAGGAGTCAGTTCAAAACAACTCAAAAGACATTTTGTTCTTCATATTGCTTTCCTAATCATTTACGACAAAAGCTGGGTCTTGGCAAAACAAATCTACATCTTTTCAGAAAACCTTAGTGTCTTCCAAGGACTGCAGGTTCCATTGCTTAGAAAATGGGACTTGATATTATATTTCAAAAATAGATGTTCTTCAGCAACATGAATGTGTGACTCACAAGTGCTATTTAATATTCTGGAGTAAGAGAGGTGGAGATGGTAGAATTCAGTAAATTCAAAGACACTGAGTGTTTTATACAAAAATCTCCAGTGTCAGAGTCACTCCTTTTAATATGCAAAGACAGTCACTGCAAAACAAAATAAATGCAAGAACTAGCAGCTTTATGTCAAAAGGGAAGAAGAGGAAACCATAAAAATTATCATACTCATCCATCTATGGATTTCCTGCCACATTCTTAAACTAATGCTGATACTTCATGAAACTTAAGTAAATTATCCTAAGAATTAGCAGCTTGATGTCAAAGAATTCCAAATGCAAATAATGTCCTTTTCCACAACATCTGTCACAGTAATATCATTGAATAAATGCAAATGCAAACTGGAAATGGAGAAATATGGTGCGTACTAGACCGAGTTTAGGTCAGAACACGGTGAAGTTCAGATTTTAATTCTCTGTCACTGTCCTACCAAGCAGTGTTTCTGCTGAAATGGTTAATCAGTGTTTCCCTCTTTCCAGGTCTGCAGCAGACCACTCAAGAATTAGCATGGAGAAAATCCTCATTTAATATTCTCAGGTGTTGCTTCCAAATTTCCTTGCTTTGTTGCTTCTTGGCAGCCTGTCAAAAAAGCACCTTTTGTGTTCTCCTGAGCCAATTTCACTACACTGCCAAACCTGCAGCAGGAGAGTCTGCACGTGGGCAGATTTTTAGTGCAGCCAGAACAACAATTACTGCATGTGGAAAGGAAGTGGAACCAAACCAGGTGCCTCCTCACAGCCCAGAACTGCCAAGAGAGCAAAAAGATCACAGCATCTGAGCCATCCATCCTTCCGAGACACCACATCGGACAACAAGACTTTACTTTCTAGAGAGGACAACAAAGAGGATTTGGGGTTAGAACTCCTCTGCCTGAACGTTCCTGACAGCCCAGGACACCCTCGGCTCTCAAGCAAAGGCTGGGACTCACGGAGTCCCAGCTGTGCTTCCAGTGGGCAACACTGAGAGGTCCAAGCTTCCAACCCCTCGGCAATGGGAGACTCTTACCAAGGTGTGCATGGCAAGCTGAGCTTTAACTTTTAAGGAAGAGAAAGGAAAACGCTTAGAACGCACCAGTGCTAAGGTAATATTTACATTTCAGAGTAAAGTCACTGACAGTTGAGAAACGTAAACTTTGGAAGTGTTTGAGTAGCTGCTGTTTAAGCAAACTCATTTCTGCTATTTTTTTTAAGGATGATTTCAGACAACATATGCAATTACATGATCACACAGTATTATTTCTACAAGACCTTTTGCTCATTGACTATAGGAACAAGCTATGCAGTTTGTACACAGATTCTAATTTCTTCATTAACTAGACAAATACATCCAAAAGACAGTAATTTATCCAGGATTAAAATTATTTACATTTTCAGGTACACCATTTTTCGAGATAAGTTTTAAATTTTCAGATGTTTCTGATTCTGAACTGACCAATTAACAAAGAAGATGCCATGCTGTTAGAAACTTCCTGATGAGAAGAGAAACTGAATTAGGTGTAACTTTATGGTGCTGAAAGTTAAATGCATTTGGATATTAGTATGAAGTGGTTACCAAGAGACAGAGAACTTCTAAAAATTATTGTATTTTAATGTATTTGTTTTCTGATAACACTGAAGCTTCTTACGTGAGAGTTTTTGGTGGCAGCACTCTTTACATACTGGTTGCCACAAATAAGAAATTGCTGTGGATGCCTGATTGCTTCCTTTGCATTATATCTGTTTTGTTTGCAAAGGGGCTTTTAATAATCCACTATTGCTCTCCAATAACTCTGTGCAAAGCATAAAATGGGCACATTTTTGAAAACGGATGAGTGGGTATTCAATAACCTAACCAAGATCACAATACTGGCAGGTTTTGAATAGTATGGTCGTGCCTTATCTTTCTGTTTAATTCATCAAGTCTCTAAATACACTGCTAAAAAGGTGTCTGTGCACCTGGGCAAGGGTAATTATTAAGTAGCACTGTCAATTCTTACCTTATCTAAACATACTGCAAATACAAAAACAATTTATGCTTTCAAAATGTTAAATAATAGGTTCTCTGATTTTAAAAAGACAAAAGTAAAACTAAACTTGTAACACTCTGTGAGATAAAACACATTTTGCAACTTCTGTCTCCATGCTAATATTTGAAATTCAATTACAGAAGGCAATGTGTTGTTTTGACAGAGGAAACTGAAGACTCAAAATTACAATCTTTTTTTAAAAATGATGTTTCAAACCTCCCCTGACAGTTAAGCCCTGCCTCCTTCCTAAATATACACAAAACATTTTTGTGGTGAAGTAACTTCCTTAACAATACCACAAGTATTTGCTTTCCCATTCCAAAAATCTATACATGCAGAAAGAAAATGAAGCTTGGATGTGTAGTATCAGACGTAATCACAAACTATTGTATTAGTACTGAATCCATCTCCCAGCAGGAGGGGGGAACATCACTCAGAGATTATTTATTGAAATGGCCGATTTGTAATTTCCATTCTTTAAGAAGTTTGGATATGGCAGTAGCTAGGATGCATTAGCAGGGAATTTGCTTACGAAGAGGCAGTTTTATCTAAATCAGTTGACTGGCAACTCCCAAGCACAACACTGTTTCAACAATTCAAGTTTGCCAACAACATCCCTTGAAACCGCTTCCAGCTACGCTACAAAGACAGCCAACTGCACATCAAATCTCATTGCAAGGCAGCAGGATTTTAGCCTCCAAAATACTTCAGGCAGTTAAATGGAACTTTTACATCTTAAATACCTTCAGTATTAAACAGCTAAGTAGAAGTTAATACATTTTTTTTTCTGAAATGGAATTTGTATTCCAAACTTTGTTTCACAATTATTAGCTTTATAAAAATTATTTCAAGCGCTTAGAATGAAATAGCCTCAGTATTAAACCTGACCATAAAAGAAAATTGGATGTAATTAATGTTTGTAATGGTTTCTTTTTTCTTCCCCCTTCATTTTTCATCTAGCTCAACAAGCGTCTATCAGCCTTTGAACATTCATATCACCAAATTATCAAGCACTAAAACTCAAGAAATATGCAAAATGTACAAAACCCCAAATAGAATATGTGAAAATTAATTTGCACATGGCTCTTACGTATGGAAAATCCTGATGGCAAATTTTAAACACTAGCAAGAATTGTATACCTCATACAACTAGAAACTGTTTAAAACATTCATTTCAGATATTCCAAATGATGGAAATGTAACCGCAGTCATATTCCAAAAAGCTCCAGGCTGAAAATCACTATAAGCAGAGTAGATCTGGTGGCTTCAATAAACTTAACCTTAGGCACGAGGATATACACAGAAGTAAACATATGCAAACTTTGCTCAACTGGCAGTCAGGATATCGCCAATTTCCTGTTCTTCCCAAGTATACAATTTATTAAAATCAACCAGAAATTTAGCTGATCTGTAGTAGTAACATTCAGACCCAACATCTGAAAGTTATTGTCTCTCAAGTCTGGGAAAATCTTTTGTTTTTCCCATCTACCCCTCCTAATTAGAAAAAAACATTACTGAATAACTTCAGTACTGCTATAGCTTTGTATTACACAACACTGTGTTTACCTTTCCAAGCATTCTCCCAAGGAAGTAGTAATGTCGCGCGTATGAGTCTCCAACAAGCATTTGTGCAGCAGGATTAGGGTAAAGCAGTCCCTCATTGGTGGTCTTAAAAAAACCCTGGTTTGGGTTAAATCCTGATTTGAGGAGCTCATTCAGAAATTCTCTGAAAATTCCACCACCATCAATGCCAGCTTCATCGAGACCGTGTGCATTAAGCAAGTGAACACGAATGCGCTTTTTTAGGTCAGGTTCTGCAGAGAAGGGAGAGAGACAAACTCAAACGCAACTGTCTGCTTCAGTTTTATATGGATAAAAACACATGTAACTACACACACAATCTATATATGCTAGAATAAAAACTGACCTAGTAAACAGTAGCTAAACTCTTATTACTGGCTTGAATTTTGGAATATACAGTTTGTGAAACATTCACTTTGTAGACAAGGTCTTGTTTTAAGAGTCATTAAAAAAAAATGAGTGGAAAAGACCAAAGGTAGGGGAAGAAAAAAATCCTACAAAATATTTAAAAGAGACCCAAGAATAACTTGAAAATTATATTTATATAAAATACTGTGAGTGCAAGATTCACACAGATTCACACAAACATGTCGTTTAATTCAGTGTAGTAAAATTTATAGTACTACATCCAATCATTAAAAAGAGCTCTGCATTATCATCAGACACATTGTATCTAGCAAATCTCACTCAGTCCATATGTATTTGTTGGCAAAGATTACCAAAGCAGATAATATCTAATGAACTAAATAGAAAAATATACAAATTACAATTATTTGGACAGGCAAATGGGAAGAAAAGCACCATAAAAGTAGGTTGTAAAGAGACTATTTAGACTGCAATAATCAGAAAGAATATAGGTGAGAATTACTTCTGTAAAAACAAGGAAATTTAACTTTTCACATCTCAGAGCTGATGCACCTGCAGCATACCAGTCAAATAAGCAAATAACTACATGGTAAGAACAATAAAGTGTTATAACAAGTTGATAACTGTAAACCTACCATTCTCAGGAGAAAGTTTATCATAAGCATCTTCATAAATATAATTTCTTCTGATAGTGACATTAATTCCATCCAAAAATGGCCCATCTCCTTGAACTTCTTGTTTATCAGCATAGATCAGTCTTTGAAAAATCTGTTAAAATGAGTGCAAAGAGCAATCATCTCATTGTGCAGATCTAAATATTCAATGAGAGATGGTTACTCACTACTGTTACTGTCCTGCTTCTGGCACTCACTTTCAAGTGATTTGTCTTCTCTCTCATTGAGCTGCAGAAACTTAATACAGAGCCATGAGCCAGGGAAGGCGAGGAGGGGGACAGAAATGCAAAGAACTTTTCTGTGCTAAGATACCATCCTCAGTTCTTTCTACATAAAGAGGCACATCTATGGACATTGTGCCAGTGATTCCAGTTCCCTCTCCCTAACCTTCAGAGTTCTGAAATGCAAAGTATTCAAAAGCAAAGGAAAAAAGTCCCATGAGTATTTTACACACACAGAGGTTGTTCTCAGTACTGGTAAATAATTTTTTTGCTGCTGTTTGCAATGTTCAGGAACATTCTAATTAATAAGAAAAGAGGTACCAGTTCCCCTTGCACAAGAAATGAACAAATAATTCAGATAAAATAAAATCATGGATATTACTGCCGTATTAAAAAAAGAGCATCATACCAATTAAAAAAAAAAATTTGCCAGGTGAAGTACAAATTGAACTTCACATTGTCCCTTGTCAAGTCTTCACAACGGGAACCTGTTCCCCTGAAGAGTAACTGTAGCTAACTGTGCTTCTATGCCAAGATATAGAATGCGAGGGGGTTGCCTAATGTATAATGATATTCCCTCTATCCAGGGAGTATATGTTTACTATATTCTCTCTTGGCATCACTCCCATATTCAATAAATAGTCTGGTACATTTTCCAAGGCATATAATCTCCCAGTAATATGTCAGACCATTTCTTAATGAAGAAGATTAAGTAAGAATCTGCAGGGATTTTTAAAAACGACAAATTTACCATGAAAGAGGAAATCTGACCACAGCAGACAAAGCTAGAACAAGGTCTCAAATCTACTGTTTTTACGGGCAACTGTTGCTAGTGGAAAAGATGCTTTCCAACCAGGAAGATTACAGTAGAGAGAAAGCAGGAATCTTTCCTAAGGTACACAGCAGGAAAACAAGAGAAAACAGTCCTAAGCTGCAGGAAGAGAAACAAGGGATGGATATAAAGAAAGAAGTTCATAATAGGAGTGATTAGATATCGGAAAAAGTTACATGAGAGTTTGTGAAATCTCCATTTTTGGAGATAGACAAAACTCATCTGGATAAGTCCTCGTGCATGCTGACCCAAGTTTGAAGTTATTCTTGTGTGAAGAAGGATGTGGACTAGAGTACCTCCAGAGGTCCCTTCTGGCCTAAATTTTTCTACAGTTTTATAACATCAAGACATGTAGCCACATGCACCTTTTTTTTTATGCACAGAGCATGAGAATATGCTCTCCACCACTCTCCTTCCAGAGGCAGGACTAGATACAGTTTATTAATTACTGTTACCCAACTCTAGATGGAAAAAATCACCTGTTATTACATCTCATAGTAAAACTCTTTTTGGTACTGAGTCTGACTCTCTACATAACTCAGTGTTCATGTATATGTTAGTCCTGAAAATGAGAACCCTACTGCTCAACTGAACCATTTGCAATGACTTCAAACTAACACACAGAAAAACAAGCAATGCTGACTGAAGCACACACCATGGGAAGTAGCATCACCATAGGCAAGCTGACCAAAGTACGGCCTAAGGAGGTGAGAACCAAGGCACTTGCTACAAATGGGATTTGTTACCCCCCCCAGGTAGATACCAGACTGAAAGGTGCACTCCAATGTGCCTTAAGGCTAAAGGGGAAAACACTACCTAGGGCCAGAAAGCTGAAAAGCCTACTATGGAACTGGACTCTGCAATTGCTTGTAAGAGTATCTGTTATCTGGTAACTGAAGGTAAAAATGGCACGAGGAAGTCAGAAAATGAAAGGGCGGATGGAACAACCCACACACACAAGCAGCACTGAGCTGCATTACCATATTAAATTACAGAGCAATAGACAGCAACTGACCAGAAGGGAAAAAAAAAAATCTTACTATGGTTGTGGTATTTTCTTTCCTTATTGCAACTTGCTCTGTTAGAGGCAGTGGGAGACTCCAAAGGAATGATGACTCCCACTATTACACAAAAAGGACCGTACACACTTGTTCCAAAACACAGTGTAACAGGATCTCTTTGAACTACAGAAGTTCAGTCTGTAGCTTCATCCTTATCTCCAAGCTCTCATGCCATTGCTACTTCAGTTTTGTGTGATAAAAGTACACAAGGTTCTGTGAATTCCAATTGCACCAAACAAGGCTTTATGAATTCCAAAAACAAAACATGTATGCATCTCAACACAGCTTTATGAAGTCCAGAGGTTGGAAGGTAGTGACTAAGTCATGACACAGAGATCCCTGCTTGAGGTCAATTCCTGTCATTTCCCTGTAATCCTAGTGTGGGATTGCCATACAGTAATAAGATGTTTTGTTGGAACAACTGTTTCACAGAAGCCTGAGAAAAAAACAAGCATTTTCTACCAAAGCTGCCTCTGTCTGTTTTGACAAATAAAGACTGACCTTCCCTATGGAATTACTCTTCATTCCCTTGATGGTGTCTTGAAACTTAACGTTTCCAAGACAGTTTAGGGAGCAGTTTTTAAATAATTGATACTGTTGAAAACTAAACCAGTTAAAAAAAAATGTGCTTAAAAGAAAAAAAGCTTTAAGAATATTTATTATGCAAACTGAAATAGGTAATAGAACTAACAATTACATCTATAAAATCTAAAAAACATTCAAAAGCAAATCCAATCAATCAAGTACAAGAATCTAGCAAGTTGTAAGCTATAAGCTCTAATAAGGTTCGGCTGCTCAGCTATGAAAGCAGGAACTTAATCTCTAGGCGTTAATTTCCCAAAATGGAGATCCATTATCTCATCTGGAGCAAACCCACCCAGTGCTCCCGAGTCTCCAGCTGTGACCCTGCACTCTGGTACAGACACACAACCGGCCGGTGCTGTGCCACCACAAGAGGGTGCAGTCACGTAGAGCCATCACTGAGCCGCAACTGCAAACTGCTCTCATCTGTCTGGGAACAAATGTTTCCAACTCTAATGCAAATATTATAAAGGGCAACACAAGTAGGAAAGTAAGAGAAAAGTCATTAACTTCAAATGTTCAGCTGCTGCATGAGTACTGAATAAAAGCAGTGCAGACTGCCATATCCTTCTGCAGGAAGTCAATCCAGTTTTAACTTCACTAAGCGCTCTTTTTACACTTACTCAAAACAAAAAGCTAAAAAAACCAATTGCATATTAAATTAGAAATTAGGTACCTTTACTCTTTCTTCAAAAGGAACTACAAAAGGTAGCTCTGTCAGAATTGCAAGTTGTCGTTCTTCAGATACAGAAAGAGGTGCTGGTTCCAAACCCACTTAAAATAGAAATAATAATTTTAAAATTTTTGGAAAGAACATTTTTTAAAACAGTTTATTTTCTATCAAAGTGACTCAATCTACTTTGTATAAAAATACATCCATTAAAATAGTTTATATACTACATATTCACTTAAAGCCTTACCTTTCTTTAAACATTAGTTGCTACAGGCAAACCGAAACATAAATAGTGAAAACACACTGAAAACCAAATGCATACAAAAATAAGTACTTCTGTACCTCTATTTTATTCAGAAAAAAAAAATCTTCTTATTGACATTTTAGCTTATGAACTAGGAAAAAATGCATGATAGAAGACAATTAGTAATTGACATGATTTGGAATTTTCACTGCAGGAATATACAATATTCCTACCCTGATGATCCAAATAGTTTACAGTTAGTGTGCTTTCAACTACATCATCTACTTTCAATCAAATCATTTTAGGTAAAAACCTTAAGAATTAAACCAAAAATAAGGAAACCAACAGAAACATAACATTTATTTCCATGAGTTTTCTCTCTTAACAGCAAAGTCGCAGTGACCATATTAAATCCCAGTCACTGCAGAAACAGTGAAAACATCCTCATGGACCTGTATAATGTATTTAAGACAAAAATACTGGAGAAGAATTCAAGAAGCCACAGCAGAGAGGCTCATTCATGCAGTTCCCGAACTACTGTGCAGTTCCTCTGAACGCACAGAGGATATTTTTAGGAAACAACTCAACTTTTGGTGGTGCACAGTAGAAACTACAATCCTGCTCTAATTTCATGGGAGGAAACTCAGCTGCTGAGACTGTAAATTAATGAAGGGCAGTCAGTATTGCTCACTGACGAGCCACTGTCACCAAAGGTCCACCTGGCTTCAGTACAGAGGAAACAGCACCCACAGTTCCTTGGTTGTTTCATTTTCATGTTTAATAACCACCTCTCTGAAAAAAGACTCCAGAGACTGGACTATTCATACAGCATATTACAAAAAAAGTAAATGCTTCATGTCAGACTCTCTCTGGAAGTTTTTGATGACAGTCTCAAAGTTTCTTCTTTGGCTTCTACCCATGGTGACAAGCATCTTGCTGACCTTCTGCAACTGGACATCACTTCAATGGTTTTGTTTGTTTGTTTCTTAAATCCTCAAAGCACTTTAAGTAGGGATATTTTAAGCACCCATTTAATAGGATGTGACCCTAAACATCACTATTCTTGATATATATTCATTGGGGGCAGGTTTCAACATTGCAAGCCTTTGGAATTTCTGATAAAATGCTTATTTGTGATTACCTTTAGTTTACTTAGTAAACACTTTTAATTAAAGCCAGTGTATGAAGCCTATTAAGCTAACAGTTAAAAGCGTTTTAAAAAAAAAGTGCATGTACAGCAAAGGTAAACTACATGACTTCGACAGTTCAATTATTTCAGTCAATTAGTCAATTTTATCTGCATTTCTCCATCACAGCTTCTTTCTCTGAAGAGAAATATGGGATGGAGCCATCAATGTGGAGGGCATTTAGAACTCACAACTCTGCCATTTAAGTAAATGAAAAAGCACAAATAAACATGACCATATGCGATTCAGCAGTACTTTCATGCTAATTGGCTTTAACCCATATGGAATCAAGAGAGATTAAACAAGTCATGTGCACAAGGTTACCTGCTTGTTTTCACACATTCATGTTGACTACTCTTTCTTTTTAGCCTGACTCCGTACGAAAACAAGATTTACATGAACACACTGTCATCCTTCCTCACCATCTTGCCTCCAACACACCTCTTGAGTTCATCAGCTGAACTTTAATTTTGACAGAGAACAGGAGATTCAAAAATACCAAGTACTGCGAAAATTTTCAACTGGCCAGAGAGGAAATTCCTTTAGCAACCTGAATACAGGAACAGCCAGGAGAGCAGTGTTCAGTGTGCCAGCTCACCTGAAGCCAGCCAGGAAAAGGAGGGCACGCAGCTGCTCACACCAGCACAGCACAGGCATTCCTTATCCCCCAACTGCCCACACCCGGGGAGTCATGAAATGGAGAGAACTGGGGGCATTCTGGGAAGGAAGACCAGGCAGAGAGCTCAAGGTACTGGAGGTATGAGGGCAAGGAGACCAGTAGCAAGAGAATGTGGAAGTGATAAAAGTAGAATAGGTTTGACAGTGAAGAACATCCAGACAGCATAAACAGCTGTGGAGCTGTAGGTCAGTGGAAGAAACAAAGACTGCTGATGTGGAGAATAGTTCACTTCCAAAGAAAGAAACTGATCTGAAAAAATATATAATTAAAAATTCTCAGCAGTACCTATACTGGGCCAACTAGTTATTATCTGGCAACTACACTTATAAGGTAATCAAACTTTTACCATCATAGCTGCTCAAAAATTATCACTAGAAGTCTTTAGGTTTCAACCCTGGACAAAGCTCTAAATTCTGTACAACCCTATAGCAGCATTCAAAGGCTACAGTCTCTACATGATCTACTGTATCTGGCTAAACTAACTCCAGCAGATTGCATCATCTTGAAGGAGAGTATGGACACTTGTACATGAATCATTTTGCCACTTAAAGGCCTCATTTTTAATTCATTATTAATTCTGCACAAGTGTCAGTGATTTACTGATTACTCTACCTGATCACAGCAAAGTAAAATTCTAGAATAGTGACGCTAAAAAAGTATGAAAAGCGGGAAAAAACAGACTGCCTACATGAGAAAGCATATTGGCACAACTAATCTAGTGTATATTTACCCTGATTGCTAAATTTGTCCCATTCTCTAATCTTTCTCTGCAAGTTCCATAAAATCCTGATATTTTGAGTAATTCAGGGGTTTAAGTTTCTGCCTTATCTAATTAGAGACAATATTTACAAACAGGAAGTAATATTTACCATGCAAAGCCTGCTTGTTACAGTTTAATATATAATGAAGATGTTTCTTTATAGTATACAGTAAAAGCAAAATCTCAATGCTTTACAGCTTCTGCAACTGTATGAATTTTCTATCTTATGCAACAGCCTTTTATACGTATTAATACATTTTTTTCAAAACATATCATTTCTCTACCTCATAATTTCCCCTCATCAATGCCAGCAGAAGCTTGGGCAAAGAAAGCATTAAATTAAATAACATTAAATATTCTAAAGACATACACACATGTACACAAGTACACAATTTTTTAAATTATCTGAACCAAAATTATGAAAGATTGTCTTGCTTTTGGCTACCAAGACTTTAACACAAAATACGCAACTGAGTTCTAGAAAAGACAGATTTACTTTGCATAAGGCAAACTCTTATTTTGACTTAGCAAAGCCGAAATTGCATAGAGAATGTCTTACCATCCAAAGTAGATTGCAGTGGTCCTATTCTCCCCATCCTCCTGACTCTCCAGACGTGTCTGGCCGATGGCACATACAGCTGTGTGACCTCACAAATTAACAGGATTTTACAGTTAAACAGGACCTAATTACACATTACAATTTAATACTGCACAGTAAATACATAGAGTTGTCACATGCAGAAGTGTGTCTGAATGCCTTAGTATCTTCATTTCTGCTGATCCCTCCTTACACTTGTGCCTTACAGGAGAGCTGCACAATTAACAACACTACAATATAAATCCTACATATAATTTAACAATACTACACAATGTTACATTCAGTTCTGGTATTTAGGACACTAGAAAAGCTGACTTTGAATTTTGAGATGTCAAATATTCTGTTTATTTTGTATTGAGCACGTGTCATGAGTCAAAGGAATCTAGTCCACAGCAGGTATTAGCTTTTTCTTTTGCACACACATACACACTTTTTAAGATCAATGTCATTTTTTTCAAAAGCTCTTAAAAAAAAAAAGTAACTTCTAGGTGAGGTAAGTACAGAAAATGCTGACTTTTCTTTTATTTTGGAAGATAATTCTCACCACTGTAAAGCAATTCTTTCATTTAACATTTTCACTATGAGAAGATGCAGCTAAATGCTACCAGATTTCCAACTCTCCTCTGCTATAAATGCCAATGATTTACACTCTTGCATGGTAGGGCAAGTTCCCCTTTATGGATTGGAAATGTGGTTTAACATACAAGTTTCTTCAGATGCAAGACTTTTACATCAGAGAAAAGCAACATTACTCCAGGTTTTAAAGCACACAATCTGTGCAACATCAACATCACTAATACTGTCAAGAATTGAACACCTTACCATTGAAAATTTGGTACTTGTAAGGCTTTGTTGAAAAGGCCATGACTCTTACCTTATCTGCTTTAATGTTTTCTTGTTCTGAGAGCCAGTGATTTGGTGGGCAGAAATTTCTCCTTGTATCTCTAGCTTTCAACATTTTCACTAAGTTTGTGATGACCTAGGTGTCAGAAACACATACACTCAAATATATATTTAGCACTGTGAATGAAATTACATAATTCACAAAGCAAAAGCTTTTTTTAAAAAAAATCGGTAATGTATAAAATTGCCACTTATTTTTAACTCACAAAAACTTGCTGTTAGACTTAAATACCTTAGAATGAAATTTAAGTAATCATGGTTCACTTGCATAAGATTGGCTTATTAAAGTCTCATTCCAAAATCTAGGAACCAGGACTACATAGGACTTAGTAGTACTGCACACCTCAAGAGCTGCATGCCAGTTCAGGGAAACCCGAATAAATCATTATCAACATTAAATTACTTATTTCAAGAAAATAACACCTAACCAAGTATACACACAATGTACATTATGTAGGTACACAATGTTCTCTTATCTTCCTAGCAAATTTGAGAGGCTGAGAAAAATAGTTATCATGGTCACTAGGGTATCGTTGCAATTTTAGTGTTTTTCCTGGCAGTTTCCTCCAATGCAGAAAAAAATAAAAGAAAGTAGAAAAACCAAGCTAACAAGTTCTCCATCTCTAGCAGAACTGCTATACTTGGTTGCACGCCTTCTGTCCAAAGCTGAATCAAGTTCACCCACCACTACATAAAACATAATTAAGTGGAATCAATAGAACAGTAAATTACTAGGCTAAAAAGACATTATCACTGCTACAATGAACAGCCATCTGTTTGGCAACTTTAAAGTACAGCACGTGAAAAATGAATAAGAAAAAAATGTACACAGAGCTTTTCTGAAATAATCTTGCTAAAAGACAGTCTTAATAGACAGGTGTCAAGACTAACAAAGTTTAATAGGCCTTCTAAACGATTCTGTGTCTAGATGCTACACAAAAGAGCTTTTAACATTCAGTTTTTAAGGCAATGTCTTTATTCATGACAGAACAAAGAAAGCTATTAAGGAACTGTCTGATTACATAGGAATTTTCATCACCTTTCCCTTATAAAATTCAGTGCAGGTAACATGAGTCACTGAAGCTCTCTGGTCCCATTACCACTGTAAGTCAGGCAAACGTTTTTAAAAAGGAAAAGAAAATCAGAAAAGACTATCCACATAAAGACCATGTAAATACAGTATTTTACAAGCAGCTAAAGAAACCTTAAAGAAAGCTGAATCAGATTAGGTGAAACTGGAGTTTCTCCTGCAGAATGCATGTGTACTGAGAACACCCGACACCCCAACTCAGCGTTCCCTTGTAAACATTTTCGTAAGTGTATATATTCCATTAAAAGAGAAGATGCATTACAACAAATAATATTAAAATGGGGATTTCCTTCCAATAACATGTCCAGTGCAAGCAGCATTTAAAAGTAAAATTCAGCAAAATTAGAAACTTGATTTCACAGGATTAACTCAAGATAGTGAAATAATTCTTTTGTTTAACAAAACCCATTTTCATGTACTCATAACTTAAGATTTTCTATGGAATCTGTAACAGTTGACTACACTACTTATCATTCTCCCAAGCCAAAAATGGAGGATTCTGTTGAATGAACACATTTTTGCACATGTAAATCTTACCAAAGACCTCCAATCTGTTAACAAATATGCACATCATTGTCAGCAGCCTCACTGTTTCCAGATTTACCACTACCTTGCAGAAGTGAAGACTATATTTGCATGTATATACATGTATGTATATATATATATTTCATTCACTTCATATATACACATATGTATTTCACTAGACACCAGAGACATGAAAAATACACAAAAAAGTGAGGAGTTAAGAGGAAAAAAGGGAAAAAGAGAAATTAAAAGCACAGATGATAAGGAAGAAACGTGCCTTTTTTTCTGCAGGCGGCTTGCAAAAGCTTTAGCAAAGATAAATCTCATATATTTGATAGATATATTTGACACAGTGCAAAAGAAAGAAAAAGCATTTTCTACCGGCATTTATAATGAACTACTTTAGCTTTGTTTTAATGATTTGGAAGAAGGTACTGCTGCCTGCTTACTGGCAGGAAGCTACTTTGAAGCTGCCCTCAGGAAATACTCAGTGCTATGCACAGGAGTGTTCTTCATGAGATTAACTTTAGCTGTGTTCAATCTTTATCTGTAACAACAAACACATCTCCGAATAAGTAAACAAGGGAAGCTTTGCTACTATCTTCTTTTTTGGGTAGAACTGGAGCCTTCCAGATACCCTCAACACTTACATTTCCAACTCAGCTAAAGGAATACAACCCTGGCTCCTGAACATAATAAGAGTACACCCAGTTTTGACAGTTCCTCTGCAAGTTTTAATTTCTGACTGCCGAAGTGGGACAAAGTAATTCAGGATTTTACAGCTTTCTGAATGACAGCAAAATATGATCAAATCCATCTGAAATCCAGCAACTTACACAAAGATCGATTAAGCATAACAAACTACAGTGAACAAAAAGAAGGAGGCATGATATGAACTGCATGAATAAAAATACCCCTGGTCTGACATCTTTCTTAGAAAAATAGACATACTGGGGTTTTCATTTATGACCTTTATAGCAAAAGTTTACTTGGCAATTTAAAGACAAGTAATTAAATTACACTGTGCAAACATTTATTAGATCAATCTGTGGAAATTACAAATTCAGTGGTGCATTAGGACTGTATTCAATGCAATCAAAACATTATCAGTTACTCTCACTGCTATTAATGCTTATGCTCATAAGTGAAATGTGTTGTAAAATCAGGCAGAATAGGCTGGATAGAGGCTACCTTAGACTTGCAGAATGAATAAGCATTCCTTAATTAGCCCATCAGGTTAAGTGCAAGCCTTAATGGGCCTTTCCTAAAGTCTAGCATGACATCTTTCTCCAAACATGGCCAAGAAGAAAGTTCCATTAGCAATATTAATACAAGCTTAGTTGATCATTTTCATTCAATTAACTTCTTTCAATTAAATAGATAGCTTGACAAAAGCAGTGATAAAAGACCTGAAGGGACAGCTGATGACTCGAACTGAACATTAGTGTGCGAGAGGTCGCCAGTATTAAACAGACTGTAAATCTAGCATTCAATTTGGAAAATGCATTTCTTCTGCTCCCACTTCTTTAATGAGCAATTTTAGCTGACTAGATGTGTTTGCTGCAGAATTTTCACGACAAGTCAAGCACTCTTTTTTTTCAGCAACCGTTATATTAGGGGTTTTTTTCTGCCAACGTTTTCAGCTTCTCTGAACTCAGGTCTTAGTTAGGATGCCATGGATAAAACCAGCAGAAAAACACTGGTACATATCCAGAAAGAACATACAATAAGTTCATATTTGCTAAATCAGACTTACCTTCTCTTTAGTATTCCAGCAAACCCAAAATGAGGAATACCAACAGATTTTAGGAGAATACCAACAAAACCAATACAGCACAGGTACCACTATAGTGAAGTCTCTTATACAAAAGTATCTGAGTAATCATTAGATTTTGTTAGAATTTCACACCTATACAAAGTTATGACAACATGCTTAAGCACCTTGATGAATGGGAGTCTGAGTTAAACCCCGTATTTTATACAGTAACTGTTTTATAAACAAGCCAAGCAAGAAAATTAAGAACTGACAGAAAGAAAAAAAATTGTTACAGTTATCAGAATGTAGTTACTTAAAGTTTAGCACACAGCCAAACAGCAATCTTCCCAAACCCATATTCCCTGCTGCAACCTCAATAAAATTAGAGAAAAAATTATCTAAATTCATATCTCCACCAGAATCATAAAAATTTTATTCAACTATGTTCTGAAAAATTGACACAATTTACCTTGAATAACTGAATCCACCTTTTCTGTTCTGCCTGTATACACTGCTGCATTTCCGTGTTTTTTGTTACTCCAACGCTTCTGAACGCTGCAATATATTCCTCACGAACCTCTGGTTTTGTTTCTGGGTAAGCCAGCTTTATGATTCCTAGACAGGCATCTCGAAGGCAGCGTGAGAGTATTACAAGCTCTTCTAGTGTAAAAGGCATCATTGATGATTGTCTTTGACCTACAACTACATGAAACACAAGCTTAAGTTTCCTTAAATGACTTTTTCTTAATTATTTTATTAATAAAAATACCCCACTTATTTGATTAAACTTTAATATTCACACACATAATCTAAAGGTAGAGAAAAGAAACATTACCCAAAAAGAGAACGAGTAAACATTTAGAAAGGAGATCAAATCTTGGGATTGTTTGTAGTCACAGTTATTTTAATTAAATATATCCCCTTGATCTCTTTTGTGATTCCTGCTCTGTTAAATTCATACATTAAACTACAGGTTCAGTCCAGAAAAAGTTCACTCTCTTCACTAACTCATTAAAAATTATCATGATTAAGAACTTCCATATCAGACCCTGTGTAAAGCTAGGGTTCCCAAGGTGCAGACCATTAATTTTTCTCTCTTTTTTCTAAGTGCAATCACCATAAAAGAGCCAGCTGACAGCTGAGTGCTCAGGAGACCATCAGCAAGCCAGCCCAGAAGATCCTTCCTCCCAGATGTCAGCAAATCATTGCCCAGGGGTCTCTCCAGCCTCACACAAAAACATTTTACAAAGCACTGCTATTTAGTATGCTTGTAACTCACCTTCTATTGGATCACCAAAGAATTCATTATCATGAATAGAAATAAGTGAGTGACTAAACAAAGAACTGAAAAGGTAGAAGAGAGGGATAATTCGGCTAGAGTCCTCTAAAGACATTGGAGAGCCTCTTGAAATCACTTGAAGGAGTGGCACCATAGACCTTAAAATACAAAATGCAGTGTAAAAGAGAGGGTTAATAAAATACTCTAAAAAAGTACTATCTTCAGCATTCTAGTAAAAGAATGTGGTTGTAGCACCAACAGCAAGGTAACAATGGTGCTTTCGGTTAAATAACTGTTATTTCCAATTCTTGCAAAACAAGGTTACTCTTCACAAGTTCTTGTCACTGGTACCTCAGTGTCTCCATGACAAATAAACGGGTATTAACTAATACAGACTGCAGATACTTTGGAGACACGAAGCAAAGACAATAATTCTCTGCATGTCAGCACTGAACACATCTGTAGGTCCAGTGCCTCAGCTCCCAGGAATGTGGTTCTGCCATCATCTATTCCTGGACTGTCCAAGTATGTGAGATAAAACTCACACACTTGGGATGAACGACCTGGGGCTTCAGTGTTTGTTACACTGACGCTCGTAAGCACTCCAAGAACTACAAAACATACAACTCATTTTAAGTACGTATTTTCTTTATTCTGTCCAATTTCCAAGATTTTGCTCAGTTTCATGAAATCACAGGAGGTAAGTAATCACACCTCTAACTGTCCCATTCCCTTTTCACTAGATATGCTCTATTTTAACAAAGAATCAGTTCCAGAAATGGCACAATACATACCCTGTAATCATTCGTGTAGTCATTGAAGATATCAAATACCAAAGATGCCTCAGGAATCTGGCATTAAAGGCTAAACTATAGAGAAGCCTGCAAGAAGAAGTTCAAATAAATTGTGTCTTCCAAAATACTGTATTCACAAAAAACAATGTTTCTATAAGAACTTTTCTGTCAAGCATTTCTCAGAAATTAACAATTTAAATTTACTTTCTCAAGACGAAAGGTCTTATTCCGATCAAATCTCGTGCAAGCCCCAAAAGCTGAAAACAAACCATATAAAACCTTATACCAAAAGTAACAGTTATCATTAAATCAGCAACAAACCACACCATACAAACCCACATTTCCAGTCTTTCGCAGAATTCAACATTTATTAATAAAAATAACATAACACTGAAGTAATGATCTAGGAATTTTTAAATTCTAATATAGAAAATCACACCTAACTAGTTAACCACTTCTGTGGTTCTTCTGACAGTAAGAAATATAGCAATTTTTTGCAAAAGGTAGATTAAAATACCTTCATTTATGTCAGAACTATAGGAATTTTACTGGCATACTGTGCTTGGCAGAGAGAAATAGGACAACATCAAAGGAACAATGTCAGGAGAGCTACACGTACATTAACCCATCTGTAGACTGAAAATTGTTTATTCTTTGTTTGAAAAATTTTATTAATTAGTAAAAATAAATGTGCAATTTCACAAGTCAGTTATACACAGGACTGACTTTAACCACATTATTTCAGACATGATTACAGTACCATAAAATTTTTCTAGAAACGAGAAATAAAAAGCTTCCTGAAACTAAAAAGTCACCCCCAGTGTATTTTCTTCCCCTTGCAGGAAACAACATATGAGACAAAATCATTTGAAATAATGTCTTCTAGGAACCAAACAGGATTTCACTGACTAAACAGTAATTTTTCAGGTATCAAAGAACAGTATTCAATATTTTTTCTAGGTGCTACTTTCCTAGGTCTCCTAATTCCTATTAGGAAGTAAGTAAAACAAATACTGAGATTGACATCTCTCAGCGATCAACAGTTTTGCAACATCAAAATTCTCTATGACCAGGCATACAAGAGATAGGAGGCTGCAAAATGGGAGCAGGGAGGGGAGACTACCTGCTGCCGGAAAATGAAGTATTTATTGTGGACCACATGGATAAATTAAAATTTGCCAGATGGCAAAAGGAAAAGAAGCACACATTCCATCAAGGAAAAAAAAGTAAAATATCAATAAAGACTTAAAAACATTGGAGAATGGTTTAAGTAGCAATTCGTTGGAAGACAAGAACTCCCACACAGGAACAGCTGTCACCCTCTCGCAAACAGCGCACAGCGCTACACGTCCCTGGGTCCTGGCTCGCCGGCTGCTCCTCCTGCTGCCTTCCCACAAGCACAGCCTCTCTCCTGACCCCACAGCTGGTCCCTGCCTCGGGCTCCCAGTTCACCCGCATCCACCAGATCCAGCTGCACAGACAAGGATCCGTGCCAGGATAAAGCAGCACGAGGAGGGCAGAACTCCTCACCAAGCACAAAGGATCGTTTCGCAGGTACAGGGAGTTTTGGAAATAGAGTAGGGCCATGCAGAAAAACGGGAAATGGAACACAAGCAACCTTGAGTTTGCAGTGTGCCTCTCTGAATTTTAAATGCGTAGATCAGTACCTTTAAAAAGAGTTGGGAGCTTCACTTATTTCAAAGAAATTGAATGCTGGGGACACTACGAAGTCCAAGTCAAACTTGAAGCAACTGCAGCTAATGCCAGTTTAAGATAAGCTTTATTGTTACATTAAGTTCTACGTTAGTTATGTGGATTTTTTTTAAAAATCCAACCTGAATTTGATACATGAGAATTTTATTCCCTTCTAAAGTCACATTATTTTGACATTTGGCGAAAATCATGCATTAACATGCAAGGACAGGCTTACGATACCTAGCTAATTTAGAATAAGGATTTGTATTTTAGTGTTTAAATATCTAAATGATAGCTCAGATGTCTTGGTTTCCGAAATGAGAAATTTCCTCAGTGACCTTCAGTTTTCAGCCTCATATTTAAAATGAAAAGTAATTTGGCACCATGCCTTCAGGTCTCATGCAGCTTCCAAGTAAAAACTTGTTAATTTTACAATCATCCCTGGAAATTATGTAACAGTCTGAGCAGAAATGAACAAACATTATGGACAATGAACCTATCATAATGTAATCCATTTTTTCATTCTAGCAATATTCAGCAGTAATGAAGGGGAAAAAAGGACAAACCTTAAGAGCTTATAATAATAACCTTTGCCTAAGTTTTAGCCATTTTTATTCCATATCCGTGATTCAGGCAGTCAATTGTAGCAACTGCTCTGTTTCATGGCTCAGTTCCAGAAATGCTGAATGCATTCAACTTTCACATTTCCCTTTCCTGAAACTCCGGTTAAGTACAAAAATGTACATTTGGTAGAAGATGGTACCAACAGCCTGTTTCATTAATATGAAATATCTGTAAATATGAAGCAAATGAATTCATCAGTTCTAAAGCTTCCACTCTGAAGTTTCCATACTGTGACCAGAAAACAAACACAGAACTGCAAACTGAACACAGAATGGTGAATTTGGCCTTGTGTTAAAAGAGATTTGCATCACTAGATTCACCTGAAATTTAATCCATTGCAAATGTAAAGATGGCAGAAAAAAACTACTACCTCTCCACTCCAGGTACAGAAACTGGCTTTCCAAGTTGAAAATAACAACTGTAACCAAAAAATACAAAAAAGAAACCCACCACAAAATGCAAGGATGGCTTTGAAAAGTCGTATCTACACAAAATTAGCTGTAATAAAGTTTCAAAATTCTTGGTTTCACATTGACAGAAAAAAGGACTTTGAAAAAGCAAAAAAAACTCAGTAAAAAATAAAAACTTTGAGAATTAAAATAGGTCAAAATCTACCTTATTTGGTCTTTTTTCTTGGCAGAGAAAGGATGTTCATCTGCTTAAAAACAGCCTTTCCAGGCAGAGCTACGTTAAAATGACACAGTGCAAGAATTCCTGACAAACTGCGGAAGAGTACAGGGATGGCTTATATATCCTGAAGAAAAAGTCTCACGAATCCACAAAGTTTAGAGATCAGCTAATATAAAGCTTGAGTGTCCATACAGTCTTGACCACTTTTTCCTTTAAAGAAAAAAAAAACATCCACACAAAAAAAACTAGAAATAAAAAAGATCTGACATTTTGATTTCTATGTAAACTGGTAAAATCTAATTCAGGGGTTTCATTTTCAATATTTGTACTATTCTAAAAACAAACCATGCAGCTAAAGTTTAAATTCCTCATATCTGAGGGTTTTGCATTTTCTTGAAAATCTCACTGAATGCACAGACCAACTTCTTTATTATGAGATCATTATACATGTTTTATGTAATGGATTCATTAATAGATTTTCTGTAAAGTCCAATATTAAGATTTAGCACAGTCGTTTGGAAGAAAGAAACATTTTGCTGCTACCAGAAAGGATAAACTTCTTTCAAGTGGAAAAACACACACTGCCTCAGCCTCAGGCTGTGATAGAGTTAAATTCACTTTGGTGATTCCTGTTAAGTATCAACTTTAATCATACCAAATTAAATTATCTGTTCCCAAAAGTAAGTACATAACGATAATTTATTTAGAACCTTGTTTCTCTCTCTAGGTATCTAATTGTCCACAAAGGCCACATGATTTATGTCTACTTGCCAGAACAGCATTTTGGGCACCTCTGGTTTAAAAAAAGTGTCAAATTCCTCCTGTGCAATGGGACAGATTAAATGACCCATTAAGCTTAATTTAGCTGAGGCACCACTACAAGTTAATTAGTTAAAGGCAAGATTTTCAGTCTAGGTCATAAATTGGGCCCAGTTTCCCACAGAGACCATTTAAGTTAATGAAGAGAATAGAGCAGAATGAGAGGAGCTCATACAGCCTGCGACAGGTCACTGCTGCCGGGGCAGCAGATTCTGTCACTGCAGAACTGTGAGGTGTCACAGGTATGAGACAGCAGCAGAGCCACTGGGAAATAAACTGTCCTGCTCTTTAGGCTGCTTTATGATTCTACCTCCGTTTGTAGTGGACCAAGAACGTAAAGCAAAGCTTAAAAAAAGAAGGTTAAAACCGCATATACAATGATTCTGGCTTTAAGAAAAACACAGCAGTGTGAGAATGCTGCCTAAGGAATGACCCCAGCAGCCTCATGTAAAGCCTGGGTACCTCAGCACACATATGAAGACAGGCTGCTCAGATTACACCAGAGTGGCATTTGCTGTACAATTCTGAACCACAGGCTAAGACGAGCAATGTTACAGTAACTAAGCAGTAGTGATGAACAGTGACTACGGAGCTGTTAACCCAAGGTGAGCAAACTCGGGGGCACTGATCGGATGGCTGACAGCGACTGACGTCCCAGTACGAGCACAGCTTCCATCACTATTTAATATTCAGCTGTAATAAAGATGAAGTCTAAGGTATTAAATTATACCCTGAAATATTCTGCAGAAACAGAACTTACTATTTATTCGAAGTATAGTTTTGATGAAAAAAGTCTTGCAAGTCTCTCTATGAGAACTACAGTCCAAGACACAAGTCTTCTCTTTTTTTAGTAACTGTATTCAATAATACCTATCAACTTCATAGTGAAAAGATTAAAGTCTCCTCCTTTTGAAAACAAGCAGAACTCCCAATGGCTTCTTCACAATCAGGATTTTATTTTACACCTCTACTCTGGGTTACTGAACACAAGCTACAGTCAGGTTTTTCTTGTATTGTGACGTTTTTCTTTAATTTGGCTTGATTGCATATTTCCAGAATTATTCAGAATTCATGAAAATTCCTAATAATTAACCCAAAGCAATGTGTTTTTTCAGTTATCCACCTGTGGATCCCACCACTCTGTCTAGAGCATCAGAAAATAACTTTACAGGCTTGTTCCTTTCAAAACTACATTATATTTGTGGGTATCTTGTTTTTGTCTTGGTCTCTGTTGCAAAACCAAGGAACATACTGAATTAATTTGGCAACACCAATGTTCTTAACACGACACAATATCATCATCATCAGTCCAATTATAAAACTACTGAGAAGCCTCAAGAAAAAAAAAAGCATTCAGCTTTGACAGAGTGACACAAGTCTGTATTCTGAAATTCTCATCTTTGTTCAAGAAGGAAAAAAACGCCAGAACTCTTAAAACAACACTGAGATATTTGTCACCTGCTCCCTTCTAAAGCCTGTGTTAATCTTAGTCCAATTTTCTTTAGTTATTGAAAAATTTTTTCAATTATTACTCTATTTAGCATCCCATTTTTCATATTTGAAGCTTCTATGTGTTTATCATAATTTTATATTACAGATGTATATGCTATTAAATAAACTAAGTCTTTTTAACAACTCCTTCTATTTTAAACCATTTGACCCGGTATGATTTCAAACATGAGATAAAAGAGCACTATTAAGCTCTTAGAATATATTAAAAATAATTTGAGATAAATTATTTCTTCTTAACTATTTCTACATGGTTTTGTTAAGTAGATATACTTCACTCTGGATATTAAGTAATTTAAAAGTTAGTTTCAAAGCAAGTGTAGCATCTTTCAAAAGACTATCATTAAATTTGATAAAATTATTTGGGCATTAAAAAAAATTACCAGACAATTGAAAAAAGTGAAACTTAATGGCAAAAAGTTTTTTAGTTATCTTTTTAAATTCCACAAATAAGCATCATCTGTCCTTCAAAAAACACTCAAAAATTATGTTAAGAATAGCTGCTTGGTAACCTAGGCCAAGTCTAAAACACACTGAGAATAGGACAAAAGATTGGTACCTGCTGAAATGATGATCCCTGGCAAACCCAGCACTTACAGCTGACTTCTAAGTCAGAACTAATAATTAAATATTTACTTTAATTTACCAAATACCTGTGTGAATTAAATTCATTTTGACCAGGAAAGTAACTGCACTGGTATCACTGACAAAAATCTTAGTATCTACTATTCCTAAAATTCAGCTATTTTGGAGCTATTCAAAAGTTACAATTTGTCAATTATTTTCTACTAGAAGATGCTGAGTAGAACTTTCATAACTCCTGAATTTATCCGATGTGTAAATAGCTTGTGATCACAAATAATTGCGAAGACCCAATAGAGCTTCTCAGAGGAAATAGATGCCATACTCATACAATTAAAGTTCGGTGACTTCTTTATTCATTAAACACCCTTTTCCACACAGTTCACCAGTAAGCCTCCAGTCAAAGCAGTGATGCATTTAAGCTCAGTAATTACTATCCAAGGCAATGTACTACTTGCAACAATAAAGCTGGCACACTAATTCAACTGCTGCTATGATCTTCAGGTCTCACATCCTGCTCTAATGCAATTAGTCTACAAAGAACTAATTACCCTAATCGAGCAATCACAGTTTCACTGACATCTTACTTCCTCTAGCAGCTATAAACACCATTGGGCTAAGATAGCACCTAATTAGTTTTCTGTATCACTGTTTACAATGCAGTTTGAATTATGTTTACAACATTCCCTAAATACTTACTTTACTACCAGCAACTACATAGGTACTCAAAACTACCTGCACCAGAACAGTGTTAATACTTATGAGTCTCAGTCTGATAATAAAAAGGTCAAAAATCTTCTCCCGTTGTTCTGACATTTGCGGTTTGCAATCTTTGTAAAACAATACTGCACAAATGAACATGTCCTTTATCTTCATCTCAGGTGCCAAACCCTTCCCAAACAATAGCGATCTTCAATAGCTAGGAATTATTTTAATCTGTAGCAAGAGATTTTGGCATATTTTAAAGAAGGGAGGGAACGAGCTGGTTTCAGTGCTTAGCTAGCCAGAGAGGCCGGGGAATTCATAGCATTGAATGTTTTAAAAACAAGATAGTCCAATTTCTACTGGAACGGCACTCAAGGCTGCCTCTGAGCAACTGAACGGATAAAATGTTTCCAAGAATCTTGAGGGAGCATAGTGAACAACAAGAAAAATAAGAAACAAAGAATCCACTCTTTGGTTTGCCTGGAATTACTGTTTAAATTCTGAAATTCTAACTTATTTCAGCTAATTGTAAAAGAAAACACATAAAAAACTCCACACGGTATTTAGAACAGGTCTATCTAATAAAACCAGTTTTGGGTGTATTACGGTTCAAGATGACTATTATTTCTACTTGCCTGACTTTTGGCACCATCATTCGGTGTTGTACCATTAGTGTGTGGCAGATTGATGCCATCAGAGTAAAGACCTCTTCACTTGCTGAATCTCTCCAAACCATGTTCAGCAGAGTGTTTGTCTGCTGCTTCGTGTCCAATTTCTTTAGGCACTCCTCAGTTATGTACTGGACTGATATTCTCCCATCACCCTACAAACACATCAAAGGGAAGTTCACTTTTAATTCTTCTTAATAATCAAGTGTCCCCTTTCCTATAAAAAAATACTTCCAGAATTAACTAGAATGAAGTTTTCTTGTACAATAAATAAAATGGAAGCACATATGTATATCCAAGTCTTAAAAGTATTAGATCCAAGAGGCAACTTAACACCCCAGGCAGGTAAGTGTTGGGCTTTGGTATCCATCCTTCACTGAGGCCAGTGGAAATATTCCCTTTAATGTAAACATGCTCTGCAACACTTGCATATAATAAGGCAAAATCATTTACTGGCATAAAACACATGAATAATCATCTCTTCTCCACTGACATCAGTCAGCATCGGACATGAAACCCAGAAACAGATGTTGACTCTAAATTCCTTTACAAGTAGTATTTCACATCCATAATTCTCAGGTTAACAAACGACAACAAAGGGGTGGTCAGTACACGTCTGGGTAGCACCAGCAGTGTGCGAAGAGGAACGCTTTCTCTTGGTATACAACTGAGTCCACCCCAACCCTTTCTTTTCCTAATTTCCTATCTTTATCTTGACCCCAATTGAGCAAAGCTGTCAGGCTCACTGAAGGACACAAGTTAACCAGTTATAAATTTTTAAGAAAGAGAGGTTCCCCATCCACTCACTTTTTTTTTTTTTTGGTAAGACAAGCATGCATTAAAATATGGAGTACATAAAAAAATCACAGGAGAAACACACAAAAAAAATATTGCAATACAGAGTATTATTTATATAAAGTCTCCTCAGAGCAGATTTTTTTTTCTAATTTATGAATTAGTGTAAGTTACCTGTGAACAGAAATTTCTGCTTTGTTTTTACCTAACCACCTCTTAAGCATCACCGATCTCTAAGCCACAAGTAGAATCTGCCAACATTTACACTGCACACAGTGTGTATGTCTGGCAAATTAAGTATTTTATTCACATTATCCTGGTAAAGATTTTGGTGTGACAGTAACACGCAGCATCTAAAATCACTCGAAGTAAAATGCTGCAAGTACTCCCTGGTAGCAAGGCTCTTCCAAAGTTTTTTTTTTAATGAACCTTAAATATGGTGACATTTCTCACATTCTACAAGGAAAGCTTGCACACTAAGTCCTTTGAATGGCTGTGTCTTCTGAAAGATTAAATAAAGGCCAATAACAAACTGTTGAATTCACATTTGCCCAACTTTGGTTAATCAAAGCCTTGATATGAGTAGCAGGAGGCTAAAGTTAGCACAGATTTATTCTGTTTGTATGTTTAACCTATAGTGAAAAAGTTCTATTTATAACAGTGTCTCTATATATTATTACAGAAAGCAGGTGTTTCCCTTTGAGGGCTTTTGAGTTAGTGGATATATACAGACCTGTTCTACAGGGTAAAGACTGTAGTTGAACTTGTAGTTATTTCCATGAGGAAAAAAAAATGAAAACACTAAGTTGGAGTATCAGTATGTTTCATGATATCTTAGCATCATGGTGGACCTACAGAATACAGAGAGTAATAAACTCTCTGTAAAATACAAACATAAAAAGGTAATTTTAAGCCTTTTCTTAAATAAAAGCTTTGTACTTCCACAGACACACTATCTGTAGTTTAGGATCTATTATTATAGTAAGGAGTTTGTTTTTAATGTAAACAACCAGTTCTATTTGCTTGCAGTGAAGTTATCTATTTTTAAGAAGCAAACAGGCTCCCTTGTACACCTATAGAAAAATACTGGACTTAGAGTGATCATGTTTTTGCCTATCTTTGCTGCTGCTGCTATAGTACAAATCCATTCACAAGAATTCTGCACTGCTTACCGGTGTAGCTGTCATTTTACTGATCTCTTCATCCTCATCTTCAGAATCACTGTTTGCATCTTGACAATTTGTACCAGCAGCAGACACAGGCAGCTGAGAGAGAAAAGTCTGGAGTACCCTCAAATACACAAGAAGTCCTTCTTCTGAAAGAGATCCTAGAACACATGCATTGAAACAAAAGATCATCAGCGAGATCACACTGTGCTATAAAAAATATTTTACCAGAAATACCTGACCAAAACAAGTTATGCCAAATCTTATCAAATTACTGCATTTTTATAATGAAAAGGGTAGGAATAGGTAATAGAACAGATGTCTTCGACACTTTTATCCACAGACTGTTCCAATGAACCATGTTGTGGAAATATGAAACATTAATTCCAACATGAAAAGAACAATGAATTGTCCACTCAGCTTGCTCACCCAAATACGTTTCTCCAACTGTTAACACAAAGTAGAACAGCCATGGGGCTTGATCACTTCTTCTTGAACATCCATTTTCTGCTAGTAATAGTGCATTCAGAAAGAGTTCATAAGGGAAAATGGTCTGCACATCAGCAAGCGCTGGAATGATGAAATGGAATATCTGATCTGTAAAAGGTGCTGCCAGAAACTCCTCTGTGAAGGCTGCAAAAATCTGCTGCCTGAAATGAAGAAAAATTGTTGCTATAGAAAACACAGGCAAAATTTCCCACAGTTATACCAATGGAATAATAGATCATTTTGCAAGTATGAACACATCCATCAAGAGGACTGCAAAGATGTGCTCCATTAATTCTATCCTAGTACATCAAATTTCTCAGATTTCTCAAAAATTAACTTCTTACACTAAATCCTCTTCCTGATGATCTTACATGCAATTCTATCCTTTAAATTTTTCATTGACTCAGAGAAAACTATTCTGAAGTTAAATGTATTGTTTATAGTACTGAAGGAAAAAAATACATCCAGAAAAGCCCTTTTACACAAAATCCTGTTGTAACAAAAAACGCTGCTGCATGTGATACAACCAGAATTTGATTTATGTTCCCTCTGTCTACATACCTGACTCTTTCTGCTTGTAAGCTGCCTTAGTAATTTCTCTCCATAAACCTCATCTGTCACAAAGTTCTCTTGAACTCTAAAATTCTTTTCGTCTACCCTTAGCTGCATCTCTGCTCTCATCTAAATTTTCCACACCCTCATTCCTATGTATCGTGATACCTGCTATTCTCTGTGCTCTGTTTACTGCAGCATTCAGCATTTTATTGCCTTTTTCTTAAACACACCTGAAACTACACTGTTTCACTGATGTACAGTGTTACCAAAAATCATTACAAATGAATCAACAAACTGCACTGAAAGAATGGCTGGACACTAGACAACAACAAACTGCACCTCTGACTATAGCAAATGAGTACACAAATGTTTAAAATTATCTTTATTTACCTTGCACCTTCTGGACAGGAGCTATATGTAAAGTGCAATGGCTTCAAAACATTCTCCAGAAGTATTTTTGCAATAGGGACACGAGAAACATCAGAATACTCAATACTCGAGGGAAGCTTATTGTTAATTAACAAATAAAGCGACTTGTAGTAGCCTGCAAGTAAAAAAAAAATCACTTTTAAACTTTTTAAACAGTATTATTCTTCTTCTTTTCAACATAAAACAATTTAAATTAAGTTGAAAAATACTTTACAATTCATTATATGAAGCTTGACTTAGACATTTTACAATAGCCCAAGTCACATTCACATAACTAACAGGCTATATTGGCAATCTCTTTGGAAACATCACATTATAAAATCATTCACAGATAACCATATTCAGAGTCAGTTTGATTTTCAAAGATCAACCAACTATTGCTGATGAAGTGAATAATTCGGTTTCTTTAAATAATGATTTATGAAAAAGATGTTCTCTTCTCCTTTAAGTGACCCTAGTCCTGTTGTCCTTTCACTCTTCCAGAAATGAAGAATTTTCCACTCCAAAACATGACTACATCATACAGGCAAGAGGCTTGCTGGCAGAATGTCCCAATTCTGTGAGCACCCTGCCTTAGCAGGCTGAAGAATACAATCACTATTTCCAGAACGGGGCTCTCCCAGACAGTAATAAAATGCATTATCACCCGTGTCATAAAGATGTGTAGAGAGTGATTTAATTTTTGTCTCACTGAAGTACAAATGGAACTACATGATTTCATTCTTAAACCAACTTCCTTCATGCTCAATGAACTCCAAAACTAAGACACAAGTTCCACAATTATAGGAACACTGTAAATGCATAAACAGTGTCACATCATTGAGAGTCCAGTCTAAGAACCCTTCTCGGGGACCACCTAACTTGTCACAGAGGAAGTCCCTATAAAGGAATGACTTATCAATGCTGACCAGACACACGTGCAAGGCAAATTATATCCAAAAACATACACTAATGAAAACTGATAAAAGATTCTTCACAAGTTAAGCATAAAAAATGATCAGGAGACAGAACACTTGTAGTTGCACAAAACCACTTCTTTTTGTTTTCATTATAAGTAACAAAAAGCTAAATTTTAGTAAAAAAGCAATGATTCTATGATCTCAAACTTTCATATATCAGTTGTGACGACAGAATACTATACTAAAACAGCAAATACATGCATTTTGGAAGACATCTTTATTATATAAAAACCAATGAGACAAACACACAGTTTTTGTTATTCCAAGGCAAGTAAAATAATGTGCTACAAGAGTAACTTTTTTTCTCATGGTGACTTCAACATACAGTAGTTAAAACCAAATCCTTAGTAACAGGATTAGGTAGTCAAGTCCACTGAATGTACTTTAAATATTATTTAGAAATATTCCAACAACTAAGGATTGGAAGATGCTCTTTCTGCATTTTATACCAAAGAGGCTGGATCCAAGAGATTTATTTCAAAATGGTTTTGTCTTTCCTTATGTTCCACAAGTTTTGCAAACTGAAGCCACCATATCAAAAAGGCAAAATAATTTATTTTGGACATTCCCAGAATAACAGTTTCTTTGCGACAAAACATCATTTTGGTGCTAACTATCCAATTCATTAACTTTTGGTATGTTTGCACAGGTGTCACTGCAGTTTAGCAAACAGTTTTGCTGATGACAGTAGGAGAGAAATAAAAGCCAGGCCACCTTCTCTGCTAAGGTGTCTGAGTGCTGGCAGGATGAAAAGGTAACGCCAATCTAGAATAACAATGAACATTAACATTTACAGAGAACGGTACTGCAACGCAATAATCAACTTTTACACAAGTGAAGCTTAGATCTGCCACAGTGTGTGTGTCCATGTGAGAATGTTAAACAGGTACTGGAATAAAACTTTTGTTACTCAATATCCACCTACTCTCAAAATCTGTGCTACAAGTCTGTATAAGTAACTTAGTAGAATACTCAGTTTATAAACAGAATTTCCAAAGAAATCAAGCAGTAATTTCTCAAGCCATGATTTCATTACAAGGACAATATCCACCTAATGCATAGGTTAGTGTATGCAGCACTATATGGATCATGTGTGTGGTAAAGACAAAAATTTGATTAAACAATATTGGCTTCAGGTGTTTAATTTTTGATTATTTCCCAGAACTTCTGGTTCCTAGCTACTCACCTTTTTGAACCATGTAGTGCAAAATTTGTTCAATTAATGATGTCACATAGCTGACATCTTGTAAAACAGGCAAATACGTATTCTCAGATGAAAATACCTCAAGCATTCTCATAGGAAGTGCAACATTCAGACTGTCATCATTGCAATTTTGCAGTAGCCTATAAATGAAATTAAAATTATTTAACAAGATATTTCTCTTATTTCACCACACATTCACCTTAAAGTAACTTATTTCTATCTACCTGGTTTCCAGGTGCTCTCAGTGGTTTAGCTACATCTTTTTGATGGCATCTTTATAATAACAACTCCTGATTTTAGGGTACCTATGAATATGGCATTCTACCTTTAAATCCCACTAAATTCTTGCTCTGAGTGATTTAAAAATTTTGAGGTCTACTGCACAAACTGGAAAAGAAGCAAAGAATAATACATGTTTTTCCAACATATACCACTAACCATATTAAAAACGAAGCCATGAAAGCCCCAGAGCAACATGGGCTGGGAACAGGTGCTAGGGAACAGCATATGCATAACTAACACAGTATGTCTTTGATTACAGACTGAAATATTAAAAATACAACCATTCCCACCCTTTTAACAAGTTCTTATGTAACAGCTAACCACAAAAATTATGAAGATCAAGAGCCTATTCAGAATTCAAAGTACTTTTTAGTGTGAGATGGGTATGGGCTGACTTGCCCTAACAATGTGCTTTCTTCCCCATCCATATTAAGAGCTGCATTTACAAAAACACAATTTCCACTGCAGCGAAAATGTACAATTCGATGCAGTGGCACCACAGCTGTGTCCCACTGCACACGGACCTTAAAGCCCACCACTCAAGTCTTCTTTAGTGTCTGGTGTCACTGTTTATCATACATACAGTTTACATACTTGTAAGAACTCAAGCTTCAGTGACTTAAATGAAACAATTTTTTACAAAACAATATAAAAACCAAGTATTTTAAAGCTCTGCAGAGTGTAACTAGTCCCTATTATTGATAAGAATATATTGTTTTCTAATAATAGAGTAACAATAGCTGCCAGATATTCAAGTCACCTTAACAGATCTACCTTCCTGTGACCCTCCCACTATAAATAATAAATTTAATGCTGAAGCCAATAATACAACTACTTAATATGCCTTAAGTTCAAAATAAAGTGTGAGGAAAGCCATATTGAATTATACCAGTTTTGAAACAACATCTATCCAAAGCATGTCCTTGAAATATTAGTCTACCTCAAGCTAATAACATCTAAACACTATCAGTTCCCAAGAAAAACTGGTTTCCACAATTACCACAAATGGTATCACTACACAAAAACAGTTAAGAACATACTCAGGCCTATCCTAGGAGGGCATTCCTTAAGCACATGTTGAATTCAAAGTCAACAGAGCTTAAGAATGTTCCACTGCTCTACATAGGAACAGGTATCCTACACCATGGCCTACATATATTTAATATCAACGGTCCTCTACATAAAATAAATGTACATTTAATACTTCACTTGCTGCAAAAAGAAACAAACAAGTGCCCAACATAATTTCTGAACACTTTTTACATAGTAGCACATAGAAAAAAAGAACTTACCTGCAACACAGCCCCAACAGTCTTTTTATTTGGAATAAGCAAGTAAGTCTGTCTGGACCATCCAATTGCTTAACAAACTGAGAACTCTGTTTAATTAAATTCTGACACATCCATACCTGCAACAAGATATGCACAAGTTTACAGTTTATAATGAGAAGTTTTACCATCTACAGCAACTCAAATAGTAATATTTCAATGCTGTTGTGGATACCTTTGGAGGACTTACAAAACACAAACTCAGACTGAATCATGTTCAGTTGAGAAAAAAGAAAAAAAATTGTTACACTACATAAACCACACAACCACTAGTACTAAACCCTCAAAGTTTAAGACTGAGTTACACCATCTGTTAATTTTTCATTTTCAAATAGCCTTAATTCTTTAATGTCCATATTAACAGCCACTATGAATCACACTTACTCATACATTTGGGAAGCTGGTAGTGACTTTGCAATTGATATGACAGCAATATTGAACAGTGAGAAAAAAAAAAATCACACAAACACCTTGGGAATGACCGGGGGCTAAGCAGAAATACTGTCCAAAAATTAAAATTCTAATAGAAGTATATTATTCTTAAAAACTTACTGTGAATAATACACATAGGATTTTTCAAGGCTTCACTTCACATACTATGTACGTGTGTGGGCACACGCACTTGTAAAATCTAATTCTAAGTTATTGTGACTAAATGAAAAACAGAAGAGTGCAGTAAAAAGTGCACTTCCAAGTGAAAGACTACGTTAAAAGTACATGAAATGCAAGTACTGTGCATCAAAGTAAGTAAGAGTACTCACCAAACGCTTCGAATCCTCATTCTGTCTATAGAAAAAGAGTAACTGGCGAACTAAAAGAGTCAAATTCGCTCCGTTAGCAGTGGAGAAGTTTCCTCCAGACTGGGCCAAATTAGCACAGCGATCAAATTCACTTCTTTGGATAGAGTACTTAAAAATAAAACATGCATCAATATATCAGTAATGGTTATGATTTAAAACAGAGATGCAAAATTTCAGCTTCCCATCCAAAGAGGCTGCAAAGTAGTAGAACAGATACAACACATATTTGTTAAGAGATCAAGTATACACATGATATCGTAGCTGAAGCCATAACCCCATTCTGTAGCTCAGAAAGTACAGTTGCAACAAATCTCTTGCTTATCTTGCTTATCAAGAATATCAAACATTTTAGTTCAGTTTACTCAAATTAACAAATTTAAACAAAACTCTTTCTTACAAGAATCTACCCAACAGCAATTCAGAACAACTTTTGGACTCAAACTACCACCTTAGCCATACTGTAAAAAAATTTAAAAGCTCCACTGGTGTGTGAAAGTTCTTAATACCTAATGGTTTTTATGCAACTTATCAGCTAAAAAAAACATTGTGTGATCCCACTCAGATCCAGCCACATCCCTGCTTTGCAGAATTTACATCTGTTTACTAAAATACTGAGTTTGAAATGCAAATGTCAAGAGGGAAAAAAGAACTTCCACTTTCTCAAATACTCAAAACGATTTTTCAGTGAAATTATTTATTACTAGAAAGTCACATTTTCAGCAAAACTGTTTAGCAACTTTCTAACTAAATGAACAGGTACTGACTTGATGTTTTCTGTCTCTGTACCCTCTTACAAACGACTGGATTATTATTGCATTTTTCAGCCTCCGCCTTTCTTCCTGTAAAACAAAGCAAGAAAACTGAAATCAACACCACAGGATTGACTCTAATTTCTACCATTTTATCAAATATATTTGTATTCAAAATGGGTTTTTAATGAAAATTAAGCAGTAATCATTAGTAAAATAAGTTATTTTAATGTTTGTACCCAATACACATAAATCAGTGAGAATGCTTTTTATATTTTTAACTGCAAATTTACCACTAGATATTGCAAAAGAATCTTTAATACTCAGTAAGTATGTAATACTACAGAAATCAACATAAACATTTTATTACTTTGCATCACTTTATTATTAATGCATTTTATTAGACAAAGTCTTAAGACTATGTAGAAAAATGTTGAAGCATTCATCACATTCAATGACAGCACTCCTCTTTCTGCATAGACCAGAAAACACTCACGATCCACTTACTTGTTTTCATTCAAATAATATAAAAGCATTATGCTGCTGGCACAGCTTAGATGTGGGGAAAACAATTTTTTAAAAAATCAGTTATTTGGAGACAGTACCTCTGTTGAAAGGAAAATGAGGCTTAAAGCTCACTGTGGCTCAGGAGCACAATATGGAAATTAATAAAACTTCTTAGTCTCTTTTCCAAACCAGACATATCTAGTGAGTCCTTTTATGACATCTTCCTCAAATCACTCCTTTACAATGGCTCTGAGGAACAGAAAGCCAGCTTGCTTGAGATGCTACGGAAAGAGCTCTTGGAGAGTTCCCTGACAATACTCTCAGCATATTCCATTCCAATAAATATCTATGGGAAGTGGCTACTGTAATTATGTTTCCAACAATGTCCATATGGTTTCTCATGGGAATAAAAGAGGGAAATAAAGAGTTGTTCATGAACCTAGAGCTACAAAGCAGTGGTTGAAGGAAAAGTACAAGGATCAAGAAGACTGGTTTAAAATGAGAAATTTTAACCTAATCAATCCTTAAACTATAATGAATCTGTAATTCTGAGGGTCACCAGGCAAAATGAGACACCAAAATGTTTTCATAAATTCCATTAAAATACTTTTAGGAAAGTTCACATAAATTTTCAATTCACAAAACCTTGATTTCTAATTTATTGTCCCATAAAGACACATCCAACTTAAAAACACGACCTGAACTGAGCAGAGAGAACACTAGATAAAATTGCTATTCAAGGCCTACTATTATTTAATTTTAATTTTCTTGGAAAAAGAAAATCTTTCTGGTTCTTAAAGCAACTTCTCTGAATAAGTAGATTCTTGAAGACTCTAACTGCCTCTGAAGCATGGATCAAAATCAAATTTTTGATAGGCCAAAGGGTATTTTTCTCTCCAAAGTATCGACAGTAAAAGTGCAATCAGGAGAGAGTTTCAGAGAGGCAGTGTCTCTTCATAACCTTAATGTAAGGCTCAACTAAAACACAGATAAGTTCTCCTTCTCGCTAGGTACTGGTTTTATCTCAGAACACATAATTGTCAATTAGAGACCTGTAACCGCAAAGGTTTTAAGTCTGAGGTCACTGCTAAGATTCTGCTACAGGCAGTTTTTTAAAAGCCATAGCTGATTTTATTCTCCGAGGAGTCATTCATTTGTGAAAATGTGCTCCGTGCCACGGCAGATCATTGTGTGCACATGTGTACATACACTGGGATGAGTGTATGGCTCTGCATCAGCTTTGCAAAGGACAGAGCCAAGCAACTCTGCTGTTTATGGACCACAAAGAAGAATTTTTACATATGTGGCTAAGTACTCATTTATCATAAATCTGATTCATAACATGGAATTCTGAACTAACGGGTGAAATCCTGGCACATTCATACTTGAACTTGCTCCATAACTACACACCCATGCTGCAAAGAAAAAAAAGCACTAACTGTCCACAGAAACTGAGGAGCCACTGCAGAACTTGTGCTTAATCTAGCATGGGTCCAACACACCTTTAAGGGCCAAAGAGCTGTTTTCTTCACGAACGTGAAACCTGCATAGTTATACATTTAAACAGTATTTAACACCAAAATTTTTTCAACTTATATGAGAGGTGTGGGAAGGAAATGACAAAATTAACATATTCAGTTAAATTCCATACTACTAAATTTTGGGTTGTTCCTTTCCGTGCTTATTCCTCCTCTGCATTACTCCAGACTGAATCTTCCAGGGCAGTAAGCCTTCATCACAAACCAGTATTAAGGTTTCTTAGAGCCTCACACATCAGCTTCCCACTGCTCCTTAATTATCAGGTGATTTCAAAGCACTTGAGCACTTTTCAAATCATTGAAGAATCACTGTTCTGATTTTACCTTCAGAGAACTGAGGCACACACTGGGGAAGTGAAGTACTAAAAGTCAGCCAAGAAACCATAGCAGAACCAGGAGCAGAAGAAAGTTTGCTGAGACCAACCCAGAGTAATAGATTATGGACAAGGTAAAATTTGCAATTTACTAGCCAAATCCCTATCTTTTCTCAATAAAGACTAGATCCAATAACACCAAAATAAAAGGGAAAATTCCCTTTGCACTCAGTGCATGCTTATGTTGAGACGAAAAGCACTTCTAAAATACATCTTAAAGCACTCAAACTGTTTTGCCAATTAAAGCATACTTTAAGACCATACAGAACTTGCAAACTGAAAGAAAACACTGCTGAACTAAGTATAAGTGCAGCAGAAGTACTTTGCACTGTAAATGAAACACCACAGAAAAATCCAGTGGGCAGGAAAACGCTTACAGGCTACTTTACCTCTCGTTTTCTCCTTTCTTCCTGAGTACGATGAAGGAGAGAAGCCTTTTCTTCCTACAAGACACAAAGAAAGATACTACTGCATTTTCATTCAAACGTGCTTCAGCTGTGTCCAAGATATTTAATGCAGACTTCACTTTTGGGATTGCTCAAAAGGCATAACACGTAAAACATAAAGAAAAGTCGGTGTTAATCATTTCCTGAACTCACAAATACATGGCATGCAGCCCTCCCAAAAGAACAGCGATGGAGGGAAGTTATGTCCCTATGAAAAGGGACCAGCAAAGAGCAGCAAATTGTCCTGATCCCTGTCCGTGTCTGTGTTCTCAGCATCCCAATTACCCAGCCAAACATCACCCATTTACAAACGACAGACCTGGAGCACAATAAGGTCTTAGTCCCACCAGATCATACCAGAAGTCTGAGTGTTTTCCTAGCCTGGAGGGTACATAAATCCCTGGCCCAGGTGCACACAGCAAGTTGTGGCACATTCAGAGCAATCACATCCTGTTCCAAAGCCCCACGCCTTTGTCTAACTTGCAAAAAACCGTGAAGCTCTTATATTGACTTATCCTTTTTCTCAAAACTTGTCCAGGAAAGATGTCAAGAGAGACACAACATAAATGGCAGGAATCTTTTCTTCTAAAATTTTGAACTTTTCACCTAAATTAAGGCTACACACCAAAACTTTCAGGACAGTGATCTCACCAACAGAGAAAAAGAAAAGAATACTAAAGCATTCATGAGGTCCCAAAACCCAATATTATTACAACAGAAAAACCATGCATTAGCTTTTAAACCACAATCTTATATGAGTACTTTTAGATTACAATATATAAACAAAGCTTTATTTGCAAGAGTCTCTTACTGGATGGTTCTGGGTAATTTCCAAGGAAATATACAAAATAATTCAATTTTGATGTACAGTATTCAGTTTCCACTGCAGGCAACAGGAGATGAAAGCACCCTGGCACCTTCCCAAATTCAGTCTAAAACACACAGCAGAATTAAGGAAACTATTTTCATTTTTTGACACTACGACACATATGACAACTTCGTTTTTCTCCCTATGCCCCTATTAGCCTAGAGAAGAAATTAAAAAACACGCAAGCTGAAAATGTATTGTATTTTAATACAGAAAACTCAATTTGAAGTTGGCAAACAAATGTTTATAAAATATTTAACTACAGCTGAAACAGCTGTGCTGGAATACTTTCAATGTCTGTCAGCAGATACAAAAAAATGAGAGCAAAACTCTTCTGCATTTCTGTTTGGATGATACAGAGGAAGCAAAGTCATGATTCTCTTAGTTTCTTTAGAATAGAAAATACTCTAACACAGACCACCAAGAGAGTGAAAAAGAAAAAAAAATCCCACAAGAAGGTTAACCATCTTTCCTCTAAAGACAGTATTTATGGCCAAAGACACCACTAACTACAGCTATTGCCCTCTAAAGATAGGGTTTGTTCCATGTGTTAAACACAGTATAAACATACATAAGGAAATCCATAGATGAGGATGATGTATCTCCACTCAAGCAGTACAGAAAGGCACACAGAAAGACAAAACAAGGTACTAAATTAATAACTAACAAATGGCTTAAAGTTTCAGGACTTTTTCAACAGCTGATACCTGATGCATTAAAGAAGCTGGTACAATGTCCCTGCTTAGAAGTGATCGTTCTGCAGACAGCACCATGTAAAGTGCACTTCTGCTTAGAAACAACGTTTTGTAATTTGCCCTTATGCTTCAGAGAGAATTGAAAGAAAAAGTAGAACAAAATAAAGGGAAGGGAAAACATATTGCTACGTGTGAATAGAAAAGAAAATGGTATGAAAAAACACAAGCAAAGACAGTAAATACGAATTATTAGTAGATAAAGGAAAACAAGTGGCCAGAGAGTTTATCAGAAACAAACAACTTTAAATCATTTGAAGAGGCAGGGAGATACAACAGGGCAGTGCATCCTTAGTGTATAACCAGCTTTTCACTGATGAGGAACTGGGTCTCTTTGTGGCAATCACTCTTTAAACCAATCCACTCTTAAACTAACAAGTTAAGTTTTTAGTCAGCCACATACTTACTTTGAGCACTTGTAAAGAAAAATGCCGACTTGTTAAAGTATAAATTAAATAAATTAGAAGAACTGTCCTAAGACAATAAAATGTTCAAGTAAGTACATCTCGCCTTTAAAGAATTATTATGGGTAAAATAATACTGTTACTCACGTTCACAAGATATACACATATCATAACTATGACTAAAGAACACATTTAAATTAATTCAAGAAAAATATATCCCCTTAAGAGTTATTAAACCAAGCTGGAATACACCGTCTCTTCAGAAATTAAAAAGTAACAGTACATGTGCAAAAGAAAACAAACCTGCAGTAGGAAAGAGATGAAAAGAACCATGAAATACATTCATGGTTCTAACATTCTAACAAATGGTTAGCATTCTAACAAAATCATTTCTTAAAGAGAGGTAACTGCAGTCTCCTCTGAAATCCTCCCTGAACTGGCCCTTAACAACCAGCACTGTGACAAGGAGCCAAACTCAGTGGCTGTTGTTCTGTGGCTGGTGGTGAATGACAACAGCGTTACTCAAGTGACACATGCTTGACAACTCCCACCCAGAGTCTCCTGACTGCTGCCAGTCATAGCTGCAGTTCCAGCACCTCTCCTGCTGCCAACAGCCAGAGCTCCTCACGGTAGGAGATGGCCCGACAGGAACTCCCAAAGATCACACCTCACTCACTTCTACTCCCCACCTTGCCTTGATCCTGTGGTGGTCATGCCACCGTCTTTCCTCACCTGCCAGACAGGCACATGTCAGGTGTCGAGTCTTCCTTTCAGGGTAGACAGGCAGTCAAGGCAGGGGTATGAAGTGAGAGTCCTGACTCTGTCAACCTTAACTCAAAAGGAGTGAAAAGCCATTCCCTGAATCACAGTCCCGACTTTTTATGAGGTCGTCTTCCTTCAGGAGCTTGCCCTCCCAAGCACAGAACAGGGAATACACTGTCCGTGAGTAGGATACAACTGGCAGTCCCTTTCCTGCCTGATGATTTCTGCAACAGAGAAACGACAACCAACCTCCTGCTCTAGCATGCAAGCTGCAGCACCACGAAAAACCCGAACTGAGAAGTTTTCTGTGAGGCACGGCACAAAGAAACAAGAAAGCAGAGAAAGCGTATGTGACAGCAGAACACAGTGGGACATTACAGACGGTGACTCAAAGGGTAAGACAGAAGGAGGGAAGAGGTGAAAACAGGGAAGCAGACGGAGGACAGTACACAGAAAGGAAAACTTGTGACTGCCACCCCAGAAATGTTGAGTAACATGTGAAATGTTAATTTGTACATGGGGATAACGTATACTGGTGTGTACCATACCATTCATCACAGCAAAGTTCCAAGTGGCAGAGCTGCTGTAAGAGAGCAGCTGAGAGCAGCCACATCTGACAGTGGAACCGCGTCAGTGTCAGTGCTTCAAAAACACCAGTTCAATCCATAATGAAAAAAATAATTGAGTTAAAATTGTTTTCTGATCCTCGTTTTGCTGAAATACACTTTTTGGTTCCAAAAGTATGTTTGCAGAACTCCTAGCTTTCACATATCCTACACGAAGGTACACAATAAGGTACACAATTACAGAAATTATTATTCTTTTCCTTCTGCATTTGAACACTTTGTCTCGAGAGAAACAAACTTTCAGCCCTCTTGGCTCAAAATCCAGATTCAAAAAAACAAAACATATACATAATTAAATCCTTTTCAACACTTCTAATATTTGTTGACTCTTAAAACCTGAAATTGAACGCTCCTGGACAGATATGTTAATCAAGCTATCTTATAGCAAACAAATTTAAAACCTAAATATGCCAGATGCAAAGATGAAACTGAATAATCATTTTCAGATACTAGGCTAAACACTGGTCACCGTTTTTCAAAAAATTAATAATAACACACTGAAGCCAAAAAATTACTATTATTAATAAATGTTTGATGCTTATTTATAAATGAAGACGGTTTATTTTGGTTAGTAGCTGAGAATGCTTTGTATTTCACATTACAAGAGGTCATGCGAAGTGCAAGGCATGGCTTTTTATGAAATTTTGTTTAAAAAACAAATGAGCACTTAATTGTCCACAAAAATTAAAAAGATCATAAAAACTTGTATGGTTTTCATCTACAAAATCCAGGAACTTGAATCTTTTTTTTCTTTCCTTAGAATGAGGAACATGATTTTACAGCTGAATTTAACTTGAACCACATAAAAATCAGTAACAATTCCCAAAACAAATGAAGTGACCTAAGCAATTTATAGAATAAAATTCCTTTCAACACAAGCGCTCAGCAACTCCAGCAAATAAACGGAAAAATTTCTAACATTTCTTTTTACAGAACAAATGTGGACACTGGGAGATATCCCCCACTTGTTCAACAATGTTTCTATTTCCCAACATTATTTTAGACAAGATGAACTTCAACTGGGTTTTTTTAACCTGAATAGTAAAAGAAATTTACATTTTAAAAGGCTTACAATGTCTTGAACTGAACCTCAATAATTTAAATTCCATTGAACATGTCTGATTATGTTCAGCAGCTTGAAATGTTCTGCTTTTAACCAGTCTGTGACTCTTCTTAATTACAATACAAATAATGAGAGGTATGTTTACTTGTAGAGCAGACCATCTTCCAGAAGAACGGAGTTTGAACTGTGCCCAGGAGGAGGCATTTGACCCTGCAAAGCCTGGCCTCACTGAAGTCAATGTCACGCTGCTTGCTAGAAAACACCTCAGCATTTTAGCTGAAATTTCCTGTGGGAGGAAGGGAGGATCTGGAACCTCTTCTATCGTGGTACCCACAAAACCACACACAGTAGAAATAGGATTTGATTGGAGGCTCGAAAGGCCAACTGAAATGCAAGAAAGTTGCTTTCACATTTATGCTCAGCTTGTCTCTATTATGGTTTTTATGATGTATATTGTACACAAAGCTGTAGCTGAGCGATTTCTAGTGGAACGTGTCCCTGCCCATGGCAAGGGGGTTGGAACTAGGTAATCTTTAAGGTCCCTTCTAACCCAAACTGTTCTATGACTCATCATTTTCTCAGGAACAAGCAGGGAAAATGTATGTATAAAAGCAGAAATTTTTGTTTTGAACCTGAAAAAAATGCACATAACTGAAAATAACAGCATAATCACTGCTGTCAGCTAACTACAACTCCATCTTTTGTAGCTTGCTTTCAAATGAGGAGAATTTCAAATGCTACAGAGTGAAAAAAATGCCCAAGAATCTAGAATGCGTTAACTGCGTAGTTTCCTACTGACAGGCACTCATTATTTCACAACATGATGGTCTCCTCATACTTCCATGCCACAGATCTGAAATTCCAAGAGTATTTCAAGACTCAGGCTGTGACACTGCAAGATTCTGGATAAAACACAGCTCTGACTCAGAATGAGGTAGGTACCCGCACACAGAGCTACATCGTGTGCTTGATGGGACAAAGGTCTTAGGGAGCAGCGCACTGCAATCCTTTCCCACCATTCAAAAATAAACACTGAATTTGTAATTGTAATCTTGAATTTCCACACTATAAATCCTTAGCATCATTTCATTTCCAGTGTGGGATGGTGTAGGTTCAAATATGTTACAATAAAATAGAAATTATTCCCTCCTAAAATTATTAAGTATTTTCCTCAATCAATCAGTAAGAGAGAAACAAAACTAGTTTTTAACTGTCCCATCAATGCTTATATCCTACAGACATTTATCATGACAACCAATCCCAACATGGGCAGATCTCTCGATACACTGGCAATTTTACAGCCTACTGTCTGTAAAACTTCGGTTTTAATTCCACAAGAAGTTATTTCATGTGTAGAATACAGACAAAAAAGAGCAAACAAAGTGCTTCTGGAGTTCTACCTCTGCACTTCAGCTGAAAGCAGGGGGAAATATACACAAGATTCTAATGTTTAATGTCATCCTACTAATTTAAGAAAGCACACCAGTAAGTACTAAATAAAAATATAAAAACACTTTGCAAATTGAAGATCTCTGATTAGTAAAAATGTCCATATTAAAAGAAATTACTGAGACTTTTTAAAATACAGATGAAGTCATCAATATTTGCTCATTAGTAAGCTTCCATGACTTCCACAAAAAAAGCCAAAGATCAAAAAGAACCCCAAACCCAATGCACTTGTTTTCACTTTCACTTTCATGACAGTGCTAACTTATCTGTATTACAAATTCTGAAAAAGGAGAGGGTTTTTAAAATCATCTCATAATGCATTATAATTTAAAAAGACTCTATTTTAAACAGTCTTGGGATTTGTAAAAGCATCGTTGAGGTATCTCAAGTGATACTGTACATTCAACTTAACATTCTTTTAACCATTTTTCCTGTTAGACTTCCAAGGTGTTATTCATACGTTTCACAACGTAATCAAACGATGTGGAGCTACAGAGCCCCTTGTAGGTCTCAGCATTGGCCTGGGGATCCCCTGCATGGGTGTACTAAAGCACTGCTACCTCAGATTTTTCTTAATACTACCAAAATTAATGAAGAATTTAAGGTCCCTTCTGTCCCAAAGGCAGGGACAGTCATCATCAGGCTGATGTGGTTAAACCAATTTTGTGCTGTGTTCAGCCTCATGCTAGAATCAGTGAAAGCTGCCAGCTGTCCCCAGAAGGCTCGGGGACACTCCACCCAGCAGAAATATGTTCACTGCACAGGACACAGGGGATGGGCTGGGAAGCAGCCAGGTGAAGGACCATCTGCTTCAGTCCCCTGCACACTTGGGTTGGGTGAGGCCAATCTGAACTGCAGCTCAAGCCAACTCTTCATGCATAGCTCTGCATTTCCTGCCTAACACACCACAGACTCTCTGCAGCCACAGCCTTTCAGGCAACAATTACTATCCTGTACAAAATGCCCATGAGTTATTCAAGATGTTCCCATATTGAACTCCAATAACAGCATTCACTTTTGGAGGCAACTTTACTTCAGAAGCACAAAAACATAGTTTGCCAGTTACAATTTAACTGAATTTGAAGTTTTCTTTTTAAGAGCCTCATGAAGTAAGGAACAATGTTTTAAAGGCAACAAAAAGCTACCCCGAAAACAAAAATAAATAAAACCTGCTAAAATTAGCTTATCACATTGTAAATAAAACCCTGTATCTACAGCCTCAAACATACATACAACAGGGCAAACAGTCCAGGTGAATCAGCAGATTCTTCAAAGTAGGTATGGAAGCAAAAGTCCAAGCACTGACAATACCACCTACATTTTTACACTTTTGTACAATCCATTATTATAATGCTACGATAATATTCTGAAAGGATCAGTCACTGGGGTAGTAATTTTGAGAACACTAATCTGCAACCCAAGACTAGAACAAAAACAAGGGATACTTAAAAACTACTTTTTTTTGTCAAAAGATATGGGTGAAGTGCCTCTCTACAGCATCCACAATTCAGATCATAACACACATGAATATAAGATGCAAATAGTGCAAAAACAGACCTGAAGCTCTCTGGCTGTGTAATTTAAAAATGCCATACAAGCTAGTGATGAGAAGGCACACTAGATTCAGTACCTTTCTAACTGCCACAATTATGCAAGTCCCTAGTTATACTTCTATCATTGTGCTTCTACTGACAGAACTTATTGAAGTCAGCCCCTTGTGAGGCCTATGGGAACACTACAGACACACATGGTGGTGCCAGACAGGTGTCAACATGTGAGCTGTGACCAACACACTTACAGTTTGCAGCTGCAGTTCCATCAGCAAAACCACACTTCTAATAGTGTTGCTGATCACTATTTTGGTGTAGCTGTACTCACATCAGGCTCCAGTGGCACCTTTAGCACTGACTGCCCCTCAAACAGGCGTTTGATAATACGGGGAGGTTTTGTCATTGTTCTGCAGTGGTGCAACCACGTTTGGGAAACTTTACCAAACTGGTTACAGAGTTATTCTTAGCATTAAGCAGCCTGCATGCCCCCAGTGTTTCTGAAGTGTGTCTTCTTCCACCAAACGAATCACAGCAAGCAGCGCTAAGTATGCAGCCAGCTACCAAAAGCACGGCAGGGGTACAGTACTGGATCTTTCTAAAATTATACACCACTTGGAAGGGCAAGGGCATTTGTCAAAAAAATGAGGCTTTTTAGTATGTGTACAAAAAGCTGAAAGGAAATAACTTACAATTCAGTATTCCGTAAAAATGAAGCCTACAGGTATGAGAAACATGATCCCAAGGAGCCTACGATGTGAAATAAAGAGAAACTCATGGAACCCACATAAACACTTCCCACACCAATCTCTGTTGTCGTACGTTTTCACAGAAGTTCACGTAAACTGCGCTTAGAAGTAGTTTTTAGTGCTGTTTAAATAAATTCGTTCGTTAGTAGTGTACATAGTTTCTGAAAATAAGCAGCTATTTCGAGGACGCTCTAGGATGTCTACGTAACCACGATGCCCAAAGCTGCATGTAACTGATTTGCACTGATGCAGCACAAGCACTTCAGTGAACCACTGTAAAATCATGAAAGCTGTGCACCAGTCAGTATCAATCTCATCATGAAACACAACCTCTACTGCACAGAGTGAAGGTTATGCATCAGTTTCAGTTTCCAGTCCTTTACATGCTAATATTTACCCTTGGAAATTGATGCCTGCATAACATTAATACACTTGTCCCATATAATTAAAATAGACATAATTCTGATACATTTTCATGAATTCCTAAGTGTAAAATAAGATGTTATGACAGTTGTTCTGTAGGAGGCAACACGATCAGCAAGAAACATTTATGAGCAAGTCAGGGTCAAAAGTTGCAAAGTACCTGAAGTACAGCTGAGGACCAGGGCATCTTCTGCCAATTCCTACTTAAGCTGGGGAGTATTTATGGCATTTTGACTCATGTAATGCTAGTTTACGTAGCCTAATGAATAGAAATGTCTTAAGATAAACAGAAGATGAATCAGAGGAAAAGCTCCATAATCTAAATACAGTTCTGTACACAATCTCTTCATATTAAGTCAATACGCCAAAAATGCAAACTTCACTGTGATTTTAATACCACATACTGCAGTACTTTTGCTCGTTTCCTCACTGTACTGCCAAACCTTAAAAGTTTCCAAGAATCAAACTTGCCTTTAATACACAGTAATAAAAACTTAAGACTTATTTTTCTACCCAATTAAAATTCAAAAATACTAACGGAAACACTCATTAGCTTCCCACACAGTCATCTCCAATGACAACAGGGAGACTCCGTATTTTCACAGTGAATTAAAGTGACCCCTACAGATCAGGCCACTTCTAAAAACACTTTGTCCTTTCTGTCGTTCTTCGGAAGTCCTGTGCCCTTCAGTGCTCGACTAAACATTTGCTCACCCTGTCCAATCAGCAAGATCTGAATAAATCATTCTGCTTCTTTCCCATCAATAAACACAAGATCAAATAGTCTGGTACAGGTGATAATTAACTGCTACTCACCCTGCGCACGACAAATTGACCGAACCTAAACTTGACAGAGACCAACCCGGCAGCCCCGGCTCACGTGGATGAACCTCCCCCACCAATTCGGGTTGTGTGAGGGCTGTGTGTGTCCCACATCCCTCCGGCGAGGCAGCTCCACGCCAGACATTCCCTCTGGAGGGAAATGACAGGAGGTCTCCGAGTCCTTTCCCCCCGGAAGACCTGGAGAGCGACTGCTCGGGAGGTGCCACCGGCCACGACACCCGGGATCGATCGATCGCCTGTGGGGGGACGAGCCAAGGAGACATTTCCTCGCTTCCCACAATTCTTACTACACTACAAGCCTGGGATGGTGTGGCCTGATTATACCAAAAATAATAATAACAGAGAGGCAGGGAGATCAGAGATAAACACATCATGAGGAGGGGAGGATTCTTCCCCTCTATTAAACCTTAGTCATCGCTGCTCCCATTTCTGAAGGCCCGACGGTAAAAGCACCGATAACAGGGCGGGGGGCGGCGGAACCGACACAGACACAGGCACGGGCGGGCGCCGCTCCTTACCTTCCTACTCGCTCCTCCGAGGGACACCTTGGGCCTTGTTTTGAAATCCCCTTCAAAGCTGAACATGTTTACAGCTTATCCCATGGGGAGCGGGGCCCGGCCGGCCGGCAGGGCGAGCGGAGGGGCCGCGCGAACCCCCCGGGCTGGCGCCCCGCGGCCCGCCC
>VZTF01001612.1:2907033-2947353 GCA_013397755.1 Cnemophilus loriae | reverse complement strand
GGGTGTTCCCTGGGAAACTTTCCTGCTCCGGGCTCCGCCGGAGTTGCCTGCGGGCGTGCAGGGGCGGCTGGAGCTGGGCTGCGCTGTTGTGCCGCATCGTGCCCGGACGGGCCGTGCTGAGGGTCCAGCAGGGCTTGGGCACAGGGCTGCCTTCCTCAGCGTCAGTGGGCAATGGGAGCACACTTGTTACACACACACGTATGTGTGTATTAAATATATATATATAATTTGTACATTTAGTAGGATAAGCATAGCACAGAATAAATAAGGTTGAAAAGCACTTCTGAGATCATAGAGTCGAACTTTTGACCAAACACCTCCATCAACTATGTGCCACATCCAGTTCTTAACTCTAGGCACGGTGACCCCACCTCCCTGGGCAGCCCATTCCGATGTTTGATCACCCTTTTCTGTGGAGAAGTTCCTCCTGTTGTCCAACCTGAACGTCCTTTCGTTTAAGTTGAGCCCAGTTGCTCTCGTCCTGTCGCTGGGAGACCAACCCCCACCTGGCTACACCTTCCTTTCAGGGAGTTGTAGGGAGAGATAAGGTCATCCCTGAGCCTCCTCTTCTCCAGGAAGAGATGGATGTGTGATGGACATGGCCCCATTGCAAAGACTTCGTGATCGGGGTGAAGACTGAGCACGGAACACACCCGTACAGGCTTCTGTGTAGCCATGACAATACACACAGCCATGAAAATGCACTCGAGAAGGTCTGTGGTAGAGGTGGGCTGGCACAGGAATGGGGCCTCAACAGCTGATGAGGAGTGGAAAGAGAAAAAGGCTGTAATGTAGAAGCAGCCGAACAGAGAAACTGCACCTGAGGCTGCTTTACATTTCTTAGCCCGTTCTCCGTTTTTCAGCACGGTGACTGCATCCCTCCAGATACAGAGGTGGCACAGACAACAGCAATAACAAAAAGCAGTTATTTAGTCTGCAGCTCAAGGTGGTAAATAAATGTAGGTGGCCAAATCCAGCTTTCATTCCCTTCGGTGGAAATTTGATTTCACGAGCTCTAACTCGTGAATTCTCACATCGGGCTATCACAACAAACAAATGGCAGGCACCCCTGTCAGGAGAGAGAGGATGTATGTGCTTTGCAGCTGTTCATACCAAGAGCACAATGCTCTTTAACTGTTGTCGAGCTGACTGGCAAATGAAATATTTGTTGAGATTTCATTGGATTTGGATGATTCAGAAGAGTCTAAATTTTAAAATTTTAGACTTTTCATAAGGGAGTGAGTGCTTGGCGAGAGTAAGCATTAGCCTGGCATTTCTCCAGATAACATAGTCTCAGTATAAGCAAGCCTGGCCTCCTTAAATACTGTTTACAAATGCAGATGGGGTTTAGGGTGTTGTGAAATACCGCATCAAACATTTGTTCATAGTTTCAACACATTGCATGGCTGATGAAATATCCCACCACTCTGTGATGATAGTAAGTTTTTTTTCCAAACATGACAAGATTCTTTTCAATTTGACTTAAGGCTTGATGAACTTTGTACATTTCATACAAAAAAGAACTAGTCTAGGTGTCCCTGGCAGTTAATTAATTTTCATTAGCACAGAAGCAACCTGTTAGGTCATGGGTTTGTGCCATCTTTATCAGTAGCGAAGACAACTTAGGAATGCAGTCCTTCCTCATGTAAGAAGCCGAAGAAACATGAAACTACAGACAGCAGAATTTCTGTGAAGTAGGGTTTTTACTGGTACGCATTTGACATGTTCTAGCTTCAGTGTCAGAAAGACACAAGATCTTCTAGTGACCCTGGCTGTTACCTTCTGCAGAAGTAGTTGGTAAATGACATGGGTCCAACTAATAAATGTCTGAGAAGTCTTGGTGATCTCTGGGGCCCCCAGCACAGGAAGGACATCAGCCTGTTGGATTGAGTCCAGAGGAGGCCACCAAGATGATTAGAGGGATGAAGCACCTCTCCTGTGAGGAAAGGTTGGGAGAATTGGGGTTGTTCAGCCTGGAGAAGAGAAGGCTTTGGAGTGACCTCATTGTGGCCTTCCAGTACCTGAAGCGAGCCTGCAAGAAAGATGGAAAGAAAGTTTTTACAATGGAATGTAGTGACAGGACAGGGGGGAATGGCTTTAAACTGAAAGAGAGTAGGTTTAGATTAGATATTAGAAAAAAATTCTTTACAGTGAGGGTGGTGAGGCACTGGAACAGGTTGCCCAGAGAAGCCGTGGATGCTCCATCCCTGGGGATGTTCAGGGACAGGTTGGATGGGACTCTGAGTAACTTGGTCTAGTGGGAGGTGTCCCTATCCATGGCAGGGGGGTTGGAATTAAATGATCTTTAAGGTCCTTTCCAACCCAAGCTGTTCTGTGATTCTATGGTTTCCATGTGCCCCTCGAGGCCATGACTGGTTTAATATTCTCAGGGAGCAGCAAGAACAGGTTGTTCCATGAAGGAAGCAAAGTGGATGCCCCTAGCATGACCCCAGCACAGCCCATGCCCTCCCAGGTCAGAACATAATCCCACAGGATCCGGAGAAAGAGGGCAGAGCCTGGCAGTGATTACACAGGATTCACTGACAGCCCCAGACAGAGTGAGGGGACAAGTCCAAAGAGGCTGGACAGTGCTATGATGTAGACCCAAGGTCCATCCAGGAGGAAGAGCTGGAGACAGGTACACCTGAGCTTAGATGGACCAATGAGCAGTGAGGTGAGTGAGTGGGGGCCCCAGATGAAGCTGTTCAGGGCAATCCAAGGCCCTGACAAACATATACTCAAAGATGCAGGAATATTGCTCTTGTATGTGTGCTGTGTTAACCCACCTGCCTCACCTGCTGCAATCTTTCCCATCTTTCTCATCTCTTTATTACACATTCCACAAGACTTTTTGTGTTCTTCTAATCACAGTTCTCTGCCCTGTGATTGCACCTTTTTGTCTCTGCACACATGCGTACCCATTGCTCCCAGCTACGGGTGGCCTGGTCCAATCGTTTATCAGATGCAGTCTCTTAAAAAGATGTCATTACCCAACATTTTCTTCACTCTCTGAAATCAAGTTTTCCAAGTGTGTGCAAATACCATCTCTTTCTTGTAAATGCATGCCATAGAAATTAAAACAACAACACAAAGATAGTCACAGTTGTAGAAAATATGGGTAAATGTGAATCAATCCACATTATAGAGAAACTTATCTACAGAGTGTCTCCAGGGCCTGCCTCTAGGTACCAAGGGACAGGAGAAATCTGTGGTGCTGTCATAAGATCTATGGCTGTCATATGATCTGCCTTGTTCACTGTGAGTGGCTCAGAGCTAAGCCATCTTCTAAAAGTCTCTTGTTGACACTCCTGAATGTCTCTTGTTGAGCAGAAGGAAAAGAGGAATGAAGATTTGGTGGGTTGCAGTTATAACAAGAAAAATAATTCCTTCCCAACAGTGATGAAGATCTTGAGTTGTTGTGCTGGGTGCCAAGGATAACATTACTGAGGTGACTTACGAACTTTTAAAGTTATGAGCTACTGGTACCTTAATGTAAGTAGCAGCACACTCTGCCTCTGTCAGGGAGATTTTTTTATTTTTGTAAATACTCTTTCTACATACTAAAACAAATAAATGACACTTAAATTTTAGAAAGAAAATAAATATTACCCATGTTTTACCCTTCGAATGAGCACTGTTTTATATCTGCAATCTTTTTTTTATTCTCAGACTATCCCCAAACAATTTAAGTTGTGATGCATTGTCCTCCTGGCCTCATTCTGTACACGCATTCCTGATTTAGACAGGGTAAGCAATCAAGACTGTATTTGGCAATTGCTCAGTTCTGTAGGGTATGATGGCCAAATTGTCACCACCTTACCATTACTTTCCATTCCCCATGCAATTATAGTAAAGTGTCCTAAACTTTTTTGCTGACTTGCTGAACTCAGATGAAAATCTAAGATGCACTGACAGCTCCTCATTATGTGCTACATTATTTCCCAAGGTACAGAAAGATTTTTTACAAGAGTGCATAAAAAATGAACAGTAAATAAGTTAGAAATGCTTTAATTTACAGGAGATGAGGCTTGAGATTAGTCCAAATGCTGTGATAGGCCAATATCTGATTTTTAGTAATGCTTTTAGTAAGGTTTGCTACCATATGGACTGATGGTGGGAGGTAATTTTTTTTTTTTTAATTTATTTACTCTGGATAAAACACTGAAAATTAAATCTATTCTATCAGAGAAGATACTGGCAAGACTGTAATGTAAAAAGCACTTCACTTAAGCACTTCCTTTAGTTAAACCTGATTGCCAATAGACACTGCCAAGGAATGAAGACATTTTGTTTAAAATTACACTGGCAAGAGACCATCAAATTATCCTTAACATTTTCATTAAATTGAGATACAGATATAGTTAGGGTAGTAAATCTTTTCAATACAAGGAGTTTATTCCTGAGCCAAGGCCAGATTCAGCAGTAATTGTAGGAACTATTAAGACCTAAAGCCTCATCTACATTACCCAAACAACTGTTCAAGGCTTTGGCCCAGTTTTGAAAAATGGACAGGCTCCATCCTGTACTACAGAGCTAATCACATCAGCAAACAACAGTGATGCATTTGGATTCCAGTCTGGGGCCATCATTCTGTGTTTTGTTGGCTTGGTTCAGTGAGATTTTGGGGGTTTCCACTAGAAATCTACAAATATCTATTGGTTGCCTGCTGCCTCTGCTCTTAAGGATGTAAAACAGTCAGACAAGTGGTACCTTTCTCAGTATTGATACCTTATTCCTCTAAAGGAATGTTGAGCTGAAGAGATGAGGAACCTTATGTCCACAGTTTCTAAAATGGAGTTACTAGCCTATGGTTTCAGCTCCTTTATAATATCTACATAGCAAAATCTCCCCCCCAGCCCCCCAGAGGTGCCTACATTTCATTCACAGCTTCTGATGGAGCAAGATCATTTATTTTCAGAATCCAGTCTTCTGAGGAGCACTGGGGGTAAGGCCTTATTATAGTTTTAGAGCTAGTTGTAAGACATTATTATGTTATTTGGCAAGTGTTAGTTAACCATAAATCCTATTTTGTTTTCCAGGGTTTAAAAATATAAACATATTAAATTCGAATACTATTGCTGCAAAGATGTTCAGCTAAATAGTAAAGATTAGGATCATCTTTTTCAAGTCTGCCTAAAAACTGAACTATTTGTTTCAATAGGAATGGAGCATTCAGGATTCTTACATGTCATTGAAAGTCCAATTTTAAAGAATAATTACCCTCAAGTGAACACGAATATAACTTCATATTTGCCTTGCTATCTTTGGCTCACCTTTGATACACCTGGAAGCTTTCCCTAAACATAAGCATTATAAAAATTGCCTTTCCAAGCAATTCCAACATGTTGATTTTATCTTGAGAGAAGCATGTGTGCTATGGGTCAGTACACATCTATCTGTTGTTAAAACATGTTCCATTTAATTTCCTATTTAAATTGGTTGGAGTATTTTCACCCTCCCTTGGTGCCCGTGTAAACAAGAACCTCATCGAAGCCAAATCTTTCATGTGGTTTGAGAAAAAACAGACCAGATTATTTCTTTGAATTAGGTCACCTGAGCTTCCCTGTGATCCAGAAAAGCACATACACACATGCATACTTACATGTGTATGTATTCATACAAGGATTTATGGATGTGTTTTCATGCAGGAATTCACAAAAGAATTTAAAGAGGTCCTTCATAACAAATTACTCATAATTACAAATGTTAACAGTGTTGAATGTCTGAAGAAGATCCCAGAACACCCCAACCTCTGTTCATTAAGTATGAACACTCAGATGGGTTGTTTGTTGTACAAGGCCTGGGCTCTTGTAAAAGTGAAAAAAAATAATGAAAACACATGTCAATACCATGCCTACTCGGAAAGTAAGTTTTCACTGACCAGTTCTAATGAGGTAGAAGTGGCCTTCATCTGGAAGCAGATGGAAAGTAAAGGCAGCCAGTAAGTTCATATTCTGAAGACTCATTCAAAAAGTATTTAAGGGACACAAATTATGATCTGGCAGAAAATTATTAAGAGAAAGCAATAAAAAAATCACAGAAATCAATTTACATAACTAAGGGGAAACAATAGTATTCTGATATTTAAAATTACTCTGGAAAATTTACTACGGTTAGCCATGGGATCCTGAAAAATTGTTCTGATTTACATCTGTGTATCATTCAAGTTATTCAGATTAATTTTCTGCATGGGTTTTTTAGCTTAGTCCTATATGAGCTGTATAGGATCTTCTCTAGTTTTAGATTTTGCATGGCTCAGATCCATTCATTTAGGTTTGCCATTGATAAAAATGAGCATGGTTACACAGAATTCAGTAGGAGTAAAGACAGTTTATGCTGGCCTAGAATAAAGTTCCTCAATTTTACTCCTACCTACTCTTATATTTCTCTGTAAGTGACATCAGTGTCATCTAATTTTAGCTGTCTAAATATTAGGCATCTGGTCTAACCTCTTCATCTAGACCTCTCTACACAGACAGTCACTTGCTTCCTCTTCTAAACTCCTCCCTTATAATGGGTTCAGGTCACTGGATGTGCTGATTTACTGAAAGTTCATTATGAGATTGGGCATTTGCCATGTGCAAGGCTGAAGTTAGCTGGGGTCAGCTCACTCTCCATGTGACTGAAAACAAGCCAGTAAAGAAAATAAAGAAATAAAGACAAATAAAGAAAATAAAACAATAAAGAAAAAAATTATCCTTCATCCTTAAAGTAGGAGCGATGATGCTTAGGTACATCTAAACAGATTTTAAGATCTAAATGACAAATGAGCAATAAAATTATTCAGGATTGTTATTAGAGTTACAGAAGGATGTCGAGAAAATTGTCAACTGTTGAATAATATCCAATTTTACCAATTCTGGAGACTGTAGTTAACATCCACTCTAGAAAAAGACACAGAAATGACATTTTTCTTTTGATCTCTTCCAGTAAATTTGGATTTTCAAAATGCCATTGGGAAGAGATGAAGGTGCCACAGCCAGGATTCAGGAGATGTAGTTTAAATGCTGAGCACTTCCATTAACCTGCTGTATAATCATGACCAAGTAAGCCAGCTGGAAAACACCTGTGCACAGGAGGGCCTGGGCTCTACCTGGAGAAGAAGCTGAACATGAGTGGCCGGTGTACCCTTGCAGCAAAGAAAACCAGCTGGGTAGCAGGTTGTTTTAACTGGAGCATAGCCAGCAGCTTGATAGAAATGACTCTTCTCTCTGAGAGTGCATCTGCAGAGCTGCATGCAATTCTCGGCTCCTCAGAGCAAGAAAGATTTTGAAACACTGGAGGAAATTCATCAGAGGACCAACAACACGATGAGGGACTGGACTGTATGATACAAAGAGAGGCTGAAAGAGTTTGGTTTGTTCAGCCTTGAGACCAGAAGCTGAAGGAAAGACCTCCCTGCAGTTTATCACCATCTAATGGAAGTATATAGCGAAGGTAGAACCAAACTCATCTTGAGTAAACAAGTTGCAATCAAGAGGCCTTGGGCACAATTTGCAAGGAGGGAAATTAGATTATTTTCAGCTAGATATTAGGAAAAAACTTTTCATGCTGCTGGTGGGGAAACACTCTGGATGGGACCTAGAGAGATATCTTGTGAAACCTCCATCTTTGGGAACATTCAAACCTACACTGTACAGTGTGCTGAGCAATCTGGTGTCCTGCTTTGTCCGCAAGTTCCTTCCAGCCTCAACTCTTCTCTGACTCCATGACTCAGTTCACCAAACTAATGGCTATGGTGTGGTTGTTTACACCTGATCTGGTTGCTCTGAGTTCCTTTTGGGATCACTGTCGTGACTCTTCCAGTGCTAACCCACTGATGAGACTCACCAGTCTGTGGTCAGGATTATGCTCTACTGCTGAAATCTTTTTCATGACAGCAGGGTGTCTCCTCTAAGCCACGGCTTGGTCGTATCAGTCCCGCACTCTTCAGCTCTCTTTCACATTTGCAAAGCAGAAGAACTCCTACCTTAATACTTTTTTGGAGGAATACTTTTGTTGATATTTGACTCTCACTCAGAGACTGTGGTGTTGGCTGCTATGTATGGAAAGAGAAGAAAGAAATAAAGCCTTCCAGATGATGACAGCACAGTGGCTCCCTCCTCCCCTAAGCAGTGCCAACAATAATTTTAAAGCAGCCTTTTATCTTCAAATGTATTTCAGAGCCACTTCAGAGTGAGAAGAGCTTCTTAACATATGAGCTTTCAGATGGGTGGGTTGAAGAAAATATGGAGCTTTCCTTTAAACAATTAGAGACCATTTTGCTAATCAATTTTTGTCAGGCGCCTAGAAACATTTTTCATTATCAGATTCCAAATTGTCTTGAACAGTATGAACTAATGAACTTTTATCAGTCCAGTTTGGGGCACTCTGATACATCCCTGCTCAAATTAAATAAATCACAAACCTTAATTAACCAAGACTGGCATGACTGCAAAAGCAATGAATTAGTTTGTACGCTATCTGAGAGATCACAAACGTACAGTAGTTACAATTAATGGATTTAATTTTAAATGCTCGGGCTCCAGCATGAAAGTGCCTGAGAAGTCCATCCTGGCATTCTTATTACACTTTAATTATAATTGATGTACCTGGGAAAGATGTCAGCAGTGTACATTTTAACATAGGTGCTAGTCTGCCTTAAGAACTCATAGTCCTTGCTTGAAACAGTCAATGATATGCAACAAGATTTTGATGAAATCCGAATTTATTAGGGTTATTAAAAGTTATTAATTATTTGGCACTGTAGAGATGTAATCTGGTACTATTTTTTAATAGACAGCTTTATATTTTTAAGTTTCAGAATTGAGGTTTATTTTTAGTTTAAAACATTTCTGTCCCTCCTGGCCCCCTCCCATCATTCCTATTTCTTGCAGATTTATCTTTTTTTCCCCTTCTTAGGCTAAGCTCTTATCTTCCAAGCAGATATTTCCAGCTATTTTCCATGCTTTTTTTCCAGCCTCAAGAGAGGTCTTCACTGCTCCACTGTTCTTGTGTGAAGCAGCTCCCAGGAATGAAGTCAGTCAAGTCTAAAAGATGAAGTCAGTCAAGTCTAAAAGATAAAGTCAGTGAATATCAGCTGAAGATAAATCCATCTTCTGTAGAATTACATCAGTCCACTGCCATTGTTTGAGGTGTCAAGCTTGAACTGAACACAAGTGGCCTCAAAGTAAACATTTTCCAAAGGTTGTCCTCTGCTTCCCTCCATCCCACATGCAGCGCAGCAAGCAGGGGTGACACCAGGCACAGACAAAGTCACAATCTGACGGTTCTGCTCCCACTGCACCCTTGCCTGTGCCATCTGCAGAACAAGACCGGCAGCTCCTGCCTCTGCAGGGCAGAAAAAGTGGCAGCAACAAGGAAGGAGATGGACAGTCCCAAAAGCAGACATCGTTTCTTCCACCCACCTGTCCCCTGAGGCGCAATGGCAAGGACAGCTCAGACGGGATCTGCACCCCACTCTCCCTCCCACCTTGGTCCTTCCACCTTCTCGGGGTTGTCTGGACCACACTCTCAGCCCTGAATTCCAGGGCACTCCTGTCCAATTCATCAAATCTCCCTGTGAGACACTACTCTTTTCCTTCAGGATGAGTTTAAAAGAAAAATTTGTTCTCCAGTTCACTGGAGACACTTAATTAGAGCACAAACCTTATGATAACTTGTCCTTCTCTTATTGCCTCAACTCCTGGACTTATTAGGCTGTGGGAAAACTCCATCAGTCAGTTAAAGAGGAAAATTAATTTTTTGATTACCGAGACTGGAAATGGCAAGTAGGTGAGTCCTGAAGGCTCATAAAAAACAAAAGGCAATTAAAACTAATCCCATGCGGATATCGTCATTGACTTTACAACAGGTTTGTCATTGACTTTAATGCAGTCAGAATTTTCCTGATTCCTTCAAAAATATCTTTTAAAGGATGTGTCCTGATTATTGGGGTCTCATTCATAATTTTTGAATATTTTGGCTCGGCAATAAAATATTTTGTGGAACTCTGTAACAGAGGTATGACCATTTGCTAAATGTTGTGTATTATGCACCTCTGAAACACAAACCTGTAATACAGAAACTAAATTATTTGAATCAAATAATGGATATAAGATCTACAAAACTGGATTTTGTATTAATTAAATACTCACTTTCATCAGTTCCATTTTCTATGCTTACCAATTAGTCTGTACAGCATTTGAAATCAATAACAGCAAAGTGAAATATTTTTAACTGAGAAATGGAAAACTTGCCTACAAGCTGTGCTTGTTTTGCACTATCTGGTGCCCTGGTCTTAAGCAAGGAAATATTTTGGCCAGATAAAAATGCTCATTTGGTCTCATGTGGAATACAAGACTTGGAATCTGGTTCATTTGCCTCTGCAGTGATCCATACACTTTGGATCTGGGGCTTGCACCAGGCACTCTGGTCCCCTGCTACCACACATTCCTTACGTATAATACTTTGCACAAATTTATGGAGCTCCATCCTTGGAACACTTAGACTTGAAGTCTAAGTTTGAAGCAGAGACTGATGGGTTTCCCCTTCAGGAGTTTGGCCATTCCCTGTTTGAGCCCATTTATCTCTGTGGCCTCTGTAATACCCTCCAACAGCAGAATCCTGTTGCTGCATGCTTATAAATGCTTATAAATGCTCTGTGGGTGAAAAAGTAATGCCCTCTGTTCTAAGTTTTTTACTTGAGTTTTTATTGGGTGTCCCTCAGTGTTTATATCTTTCCCATTTTCCTGACTACTCCCATTAGAAACTGCAGAATCTGACTGGTATGGAGCCTAAAACCACTCTTCTAACTTGCAGCCCAGCTCTGTTCATGGCCAGTTTATATCCATTTATTCTTGCAACAGCACTGGCTTCTGTCTTATCTGGCTGAATGTTGGTAGGCAAAATCTCCTTTCTGCTCTGTTGAGTTTTTCTAGGCTGAGCAAGCCTTGCTCTGCTGAGTTAGGTGAAGTTGCCAGAAACAGGCTGAGTCAATCTATCAGCTTCTTGCCATTGAAAGGGATGATCCCTAATTTTCTTCTCCTCCTCCTCCTCCTACTTCTCCTCCTCCTCTCTCCTACCTCCGTGTACATTTCCTGTGCAACTGGTTCTGGCTCTTGTCCGACCTTTCAATTCAGGTGATTAAATCAATATAGATAAAATAGGTGATTAAATCAATAAAATAACCCAGCAGAAAATACGAAGAGTTTTCTGCTGGTTTAGGGAGTAGGATCAGTTTGACAGATGGTCAAAACTGGGCTTGTTCAGGCCACCTCTAGGAACCACTGTGTCTTCTTGTAAGATCAGCTCCCCACTCCCAGCATCATCTCATTAACCCTTCTTCACACTTTTTGTCAGAACATCTGGCCAGAGCTGGGTGACAAGATGCGGAGCAGGTCTCCTTTGTCAAAATGAAACTTTCCTTTTGCTCTTTGAAGTACTTCTGTGAATGTGTTTCCATTGACTTTTCTCATCTCTGCGTAACATTGTTGTCTGCTGATAGTGCCGGTATTCACTGGTACGTCCTGATCTTCCTTTTCCTCAGACATTCTCAGTTGGTGAGTTCAATTTACAGCAGAAGTCCCTCTGATGGCTCCCTTAAAGCAGGACACTTTTGCACAATGAAATTTGGAGCCAGTTTTGGATTCTGGCACTTTTGGTTATGCAGTACTTTCTTTGTCCTGGATATTCAGATTCCTTTCAGTATCAGCAGTGCCTCTCAACTTTTTACTTTTGGCAAATTCCTGATGTGTGTGTCACAGTCATTGAAAGAAAAATTGTACAAGACAAGCCCCAGGCTGGACAGGCTCTAGAGAACATCTCTGGTGACCCCTCAGCTTAGACAATTTCTGCTTGACTGAAGTTTTTCTTCACTAAGCTCTGATTACTGTAATCTTAAGGAAAATGTAATGTTGCAAAGCAGACACATTATGTCAGACAACTTGACCTTGATGTTTTCCCTCACCATCCAAAGTATCGTAAAGCCTAAACAAGAGGGAAAGTTAAAAAAAAAGAAAGGAAAAAAAAGTAAAAATATACAGGTTAAGTGCAGTCGATTACTGTACACCTCTTGCTATTTTCATTTGTTTGTGCAAAGCTTTTTTAAATCGAGTTTGTTTCCAGGGTAGATTGCTTTTGGAAGGCTTCCTGGAAAAAGTATATTTAAAAGTTAACTTTCGGTGAATAGAAGGTCATGAATTTGTTTCAAAAGGAGACTGGCCCGTGCATCTGATCTCCTTATTGCTTAGAACTGGTGTTAATAATTTTCAGGTGAGTATGCTATTTATTGTTATTTATTTCGCAGCCAGCTAAATCATCTGCCTCCACTTTATTTATTCTGAAGTTACAATGACATGGCGTGTTTCACATGGTTGGGAGTCACCAGGTACTATGCCACAGATAATCTTCAGATATTTACTTACTTGACTATAAAGATAGAATAATGAGATCTTGAATATTAGCTAGTTGTTAGCTGTAATTAAGTTATTTTTAGAAACTGCCATGGTGATTTTTCTTCCTGACTCTGCACCAAATTGACATAATTCCTAGGTAAAGCTTCTGCCTCCAGGAGCCACAGAAGCAAACAAAACACCCTGGGATGCAAAAAATTATACAGCCTTCGATATGCATTTGTTGGCCCTGCACTGTACCCTATCTATCTTGTATGCAAAACTGACAAGGGAAACAAATTTATGGGTATGTTTAACTTTTGAACTCAAGGAAAACACTTTACTTAGTTTCAGACTGTTCCTGCTCAAATGACAGTTTTGCAGAGCAGTCTTATGCTGTACTTGATATGCTACAGCAATGTGTCACTGCTGATTGCTAATTTACTAAGTAAAGTATCTCTGGCAACAACTTTCCAAGACATGACATCTTCTGTAGATTGTATTTTGATTTTAAGAGCATTAATCTCAAGAAGTCCAGTAATAAGGCCTGATGGAAAAGTAACATTTTCCATAGCATAACCCTGGTCTCTAGGAAAAGAAAATAGATGAGTGCATACAAAGAAAGTATAATTATATTCAAAGAGCAATTATTGCTGTACTTGCATTAACCTTGCAAGTCTCCTGCCTACAATGCCTATATAATGTATTTTACCCTGCATTTGATCATGAAATATGACAGGCAGATCAATGTAGCAAAGTGCACAGGGTGATCAGGAAAGTCACTGATGACCAGCACCGCTACAGTGTGCAGGATCAGATGCTGCAATACGGAAACAAGAAGTATGGCTGCAAAAACATACAATGTGACAAGTAAGGAAATACAAGGCAAGAGGGAGAAATGTCAAGAATTCAAGTTATTTTGATTGTGGTAAATCATCTAGAGACTTTCTGAAGTTGGTGTTTCATTGTTTTTCAATGAAAAAAAAGCTTCAAAAAAGCTCTGATTATTGGTGTCCAGGCAACCAAGTGACAAATACTTTTGGAATTAAAAGAAAATAGACAGGTGGCTGGTGTTTACAGCAAAGCTAGGTGATGTCGTCATTGAGATGTAGTTTCTAGTCATAGTCAAATCCACACACGGAGACTTTTCATTTAGAGGGATAATGTCTTGAACTCAAGTTGATTAAGCCACTGGGGTAAAGAGGCCGAAGTAGCATGGTCCACACTCAGTACTTACACAGTCACAAGGTAATGTGAGCCCAGACCAGCTCTGCTTAGCCAGGGCCTTCTCACAAATCCTCTAGGAATCGAAAAAGAAAAGTACTTCCATGTTCACTGGGAATGAAGTTGCTCAGCAGATCAACTTTTATGAGTGCCATGAAATATAAAACTTGTCTTTGTTGGACAAATGAATGAATGCAGAACAATATGGCCACAATTTTAAAATTACCTAACAGAATAACTCCAGAGAAGCGAACTAAAAAAAAACCTACAGGAAAATAAACTGTCTTGCCTCTGTAGTGATGAGAGTGCTAAGATAAAATTAATTCATAGCAGTTATGAACATTGACCCATCCTAGTATCAGACCATAGCTGGCAGAGGGTGCAATTTTTCATCATCCAAAAGAACTACAATATTCATCTTCAATATTTAACACTAAAGCTGGATTAATTCATTTAGCTATTCTACTTTCATTCTTTTACAGTTAATAGTCTTCTTGCCCTGAAAAAATGCAAAGACTTGTCATATTATTTATCTTGTACAATTGATTTCTATGACAAGATTACAAGTTGAGTTTTGGAGGCAGCATTTAATGTGAGACTACCAAGATGTTTCTCCATTGAAGGTTGCATTGAGATATGCCCTTAAAACAGGAATTTAGTTATTTTTATGCTACAGAAAGCTGCAGTTGACTACAGTAAGTTTGCTGAAAATTTACAAATGCATTTGTCTAACAGCTTGTATAATATATGAAAACCAACATTTACTTCTGGGGGTTTCATTATTTTTCTTTTTATTATAAGATGGTTTTGTCTATAAAAATATAAAAAAAATAGGAGAGTTTGGTCATGTTTATCCTGTACTGAGGCCTCCGTGTGAAAAGGACTGTTAAAGGTACAAAAATACATTTCGGAGATTTACTGCTGTGAAATCTGGCTACTGGACTGTAGAAAAACAAAGACTGAAGGTACATTCTGGTTGTGTGAATCTGCTAATGTAGCATCTCTAATTCCATGGATTTATTGTTCCTTTTTAATTATGTTCATGGCAATGGCAGTATACTATTTTTAAATTTTGGCAGTTTAAAAATCTTATAAATTAGGAGAAAGATTGAAACTTCATTTACTAATATCTTTTTGGGCCTTGCCTCTGCAATCTGCAGGTCATTGTGTGGGTGTTGTCACTTAATGTTGCACTGATTACTATTTTAGAAAGGATGCTGTCTGATGTGACAGATTAATCTAATCACAAATGAGCTCAGGGTTTGGAGGATTAATGGATTTGATGACAAATATTTAAAAGGCAGCCCAGCACTTGGGTTTATATGGACATTTGTTTTTAAAATAGGGATGAAATTGTTTTGTAATATATGAATAATAAGATGTCTCTGTCCCAAACTCTTAGTCATAGGAAACCAAAACCATTAGATGAAAATGTTAAATAAAGCCATTACATTATGTTCTAACCCTTTTTAAAGCAGCTCCTCTGGAAAATTTTATTGGCAAATAAAATTCTTCTTTGGATCTGTCTAAAGGTAGTTTCTGAAGTCTGTAGGTTGGAAAATGATCCGTTTGTAGATGATTCTAAAATCTAGGACAGGGACTATTTTAAGGTTTACTAATGTGTAAATTTTGGTTTTTGTAGAGTCACCACAGTTTCACATTCCAGAGCTTGCCATATAACACTCTTCCCAAAATGTATCTGTTACAAATTACTTTCCAAACTAGTTTGTAATACAGTTTTCTTCATGGCAAATACTGCATCATACAATTGATTTTGTATTCATTACTCGTGAAGAATAACCTATGAACTGTATTCTTCCAGGACAAATCACACAGAGAACAGCAGAGATAACAGATTTTATCAGAGGAGTAACTTCAGCTTTGCCAATTGAGTGATTCAGCATTTCACTGAGTTTTAAACTCTTGGCCAAAGAAGCCCCTCTGCTGCAGCCCCATCACTGCAGTCTGAGCCCCAAACTTGCCCTTCTTCTGTCTCGCTGCCCTGTCCTAGAGCTAGTGGCTGTGTAATTCCCAGGTTTCAAAATTACAGCTCCCACAGCTCTAGAGAAAACTCAAAACTCGAATCGACCAAAGATGACTATTTTCTAGCAATCAGAAGTTCTCAACGATTCATGGATTTTGGTAGAATTCTTAAGCCATGCAAGGTCTTTTGAGAGATCTTTCCAAGTGACTCAGAGGAACATCTCCCTCCATTCCCATGGCGAGGATCCTCCCACAGGGATTTGAACCAATCATTGCTACTTCAATACAGCAACCTCACATAGCAGCTCCAGGGCCATGGTGAAGGTGCTCAGCCACAGGTTTGAAAGCCAAAGTACCGTGAGAAATGGATTTGACACCATGTAAATAAACCCAAGGAAACCCACCAGCAATCCCACTCCTTCCCATGAACAATCACTTTCTCCACAGTGCAGAGAGACTGGTCCCAAAAATTCACATAGTCCCATCGTGGCTTCTTCCAGTTGAGCTATTTTAGCTACATATGATACCTGACTATTGTACAAACCACTCTGTGGATGTGAGCATTACATCATGTATTACCTGGTGCACATGGAGAAAAAAAGGAGGAAATGGGAGGAAACAGTCTCAGTAAGGACCAGGAATTATCCCTTTACACAAAGATTTCCTGAAATTTTCTCTTTTAAACTGAACTTGCATCCTTTTTTTTTTGCTTTTTCATGACAATGAAGGAAATCTGAGGCATTTATACAGTTTGGGCTTCACAAGAAATTTTTTTAGGGTATGCTATTATTTCTTTTTTTCAGACTACTTCAGCCAGCTCCTGGCTGGGTCAGCAATCCATGGTGCCTTGCAGCTGGTGAGTTAGGACATCACAAGAGGCGAGAGGCTGGCAGCCATGGAGATGATGTCAAATGGCTCCAGGGACTGGTGGGTTTGGTTTTCACAGTTGTTTCATTGCAGTTGCTGGTGTTTGGTGTATAAGACATCAACTCTCTCTCTCATGGAGACAGACTACTCCCGCCCTGACACCCATGATCAGAGAAATCACAGCACACACCTTCCAAATTACCCAGCCCCATTAGGAAAAACAGAAATGACCAGCAGTCTGCTAATTTTAAGGCAATAATGAAGTAGAATAAACCTTTTATTTAAGAAACAAGACGAATTCTCTCAGTGCTCTTTAGCTGTTCTTAAGAGTAATTTTCATGTTGCTTTCAAAGCACAAGATGGAGTGGTTGGGTGTTCCAAAAGCAGAGAAAACCCTAAAGAAATTATAGAGGTCATTTTAACAATCAAATGAGTTGTGATTAACACTCCAGACTTTTATGCTTTCTAATCCTCATAGAGGAAACTTCAAATGACAGAAATGTCTGATGAAAGATGACCATCAGCTGGAGTTTCCTTCTCATCTACGAGATTTTACATGGAGGAGATTAAATTGGCTGGCTTCACAGCCCTATTTCCTCTTGAGCTCATTGCCCCATTCACTCGGTCACTGCCCACCATTTGCTAGCATTATAGCTGGGAAATTCCCTGCAAATTAACCAAAAATGACATATGAGAAATCCCCCAAAACCCTTCCCTAAAAAAGACCCCAAAACCTAAAATACTTTTTAAAAGTGTTAAATGTATTCCTCACTGATTCAAAAACATAGAAAAGCAGCAGTGAATGCCAGTGTTCAGCCACAGCCCTCTGCCACTCTGGTGCTGACCCACAGGAGCAGAATTACACTGCACCAGTGCATTCGTGTTCCACTCAGTACCCACACCATAAAGCAGCAAAATGTGGAGGCTTTTCCCAGCATGGAGAGGAGGTGTTCTGTCCTTTCAGACCTCAGATGTCCATGAGATGAGAAACCTTCTGCCCTTCATGTCCCTATGCCCTGTATTCTCACTCTCCTGTATTTAAAAACACCTATGCCTAATCTATACCCACGGGAATTTGCTCTGTATTTACTGAGAGAAACCTGTGCTAAGAGCTGTGGCCTTCCTCTCCCTATTCCATTCTGCTTTGCCAGTACCTCTCTCCAAAATCCTACAGAACTCAGCTGCTCCCCGTGTTGTCCTTGGGATTATGGGAAGCTGTATGGAGGCAAAAGGAATGATGTTCCTCATGCTGAGTCTTGATAAGTTTGGTGTTTTTCTAGTTGTTTTGGATTCCTTTATCAATTCTGTGATAATAGAAGCTTCTCAGGTTTGGAGACTGTCTGTTTGAGGCAATAAAGCCCCTTACAATGTAACACTGTCAAATGCAATAAGCAGGCCAAGGTTTACAGAATCTAAATTCATGTTACAGAATTATGGTGGTCTGGGCTTCTTTTTTTCTGTTTCTTTCAGATCACATCTGGTACAGTTTCAAAATTTTTTTCACCTGCAAACTATAGGTGGAATTAGAATGATAATAAAGCTGCAGCTACAGAATTTAGGCTGGTAATGAATAAACCAGAACAAGAATCCAAGAACCTGAGATGGAAAGCATTGTAACGTTGTTACATGGGTTTTATGCTGATTTAGTTCCCAAAAGTTTAGAAGTTGGGCCTCAGCTTAATCCAGCAGGATTTGGGTCCTTTATTATTTTTACTTCTTTTTAGTTTGTTTTTTTTAGGTTTTTACAACTTGAAGCTGCCACTCAAGTTTCTCAGCAGTTTGCATAACTCACACAGGAAGGGTAGAAGGCCTGTCTGGATCCTGATGGTATGCTCTGCTTCTTTGTCAGAAAACTCTGTTTGTCACAAGGTTAAAGCACCACTTCACAAATCCTGTTTGTACATGATGGTAGTACAAGAGGGCTGGATTAGCCAGTCAGGCTGAGCTGTGTTCAGCACGGAGGAGGCATGAGAACAAAGGAAACCTGGACATGGTCATCCTAATCCTTGGGCCACTCAACTGTTCATTAATCCCAGCTGCCTGTAGCCCCCAGGATTTATGATTCACCATAATGGTGGGATTTTGGGCTCTATTCCTTTTCCTAGGAATGTATACAAAGGTCAGGCTAAAGCTAACTTCCAGCGTCTTTGTGATGTTGAATTACTAGAAAATAATTGCACAAATTGCAAAATAAAATTAAATGTCTCTTCACAACTCCCGTTTGCTTTGACGCCTGATGAAAACTTTGCAAAAGTTCTGATACTCTGGAACAGGTGTTTGCTGTGGTGCTTCATCATCATTTTGTGCTTTCCTACTTCTCCATATTCTCCTTCAATTCTTGGGCTTAGAACTGTCCTGTCTTGGGTTTGTAAAACACCCAGCACATTGGGACTCAATGCAGACAATAAATAGCATTGCAGCAATAATTAAAATCAGAGGCCAGTGTCCAGTACAGACAGGGGGAAATGTCAGGTTTTCCCATTCAAGTAATTCCTGAGAGAAAGCAAAAGCAAGGTCCTTTCCTGTCTTGGCACCGAGTCACAGATGTGACTTCAATTAGACTTTTCAGGAGCAACAAAGATTATGATATAAATGCAGTTTAATCCGTCATTTTACAGCAGCAACAGTGGCAATTAGAAGTGGTTTAGTACTTTTAGGTCAAGATTAAAAATGATAGAATTTATTGCTGCTGATTTAGAGATAAATGTGCCAATTAATCAATTATTCAACGTAAAGAATTGACAATTCGTTGACATTCTTTTTCCAGGATGGCAAACTACTGTTTAATAGTTGAGATTTTAAATATATATATATGGATCTGGAACAACAAGTCCTTTGGAAGAAATGCAGGTAGGTAAAAACAGGCTAAATAAAAATAATGTTGAGAACCTCAGCAGTTTTCATCAACCTCTGTAGCCACAGGGTTATTGCAGAATGAAAAATCAGATGCGGCATTTGATTTTTGTGTGAGACATAAACATACTCTGCAGCAAACAGAGCTGTGGTTGATAGGCAGCCTAGGAATCACCTCCTCCCAGACCTGGTTCTGCTGTTGCCTTTCTTAAGGAGTTGTCAGAAGGCATTTGGGGGGAGTGGAATGGATGAATAACGTAACAGGCAATCCCCCTTCAGCTTTCACATTGGGCTTGACCATACCTTCCTTTCTTGTTTCTAAATAATCCAGCCTGCCTGTTAAATCTGGGCTCCAAAATCAGCCATTCCCACCGGATGCCCTGCTTTGATGCCAATTTTTCAGAATTGCCTGGAGAGCTATTTCTGTTGTGTACAAAAGCAGAGTCAAGCTTTGAATGATGCCTCCAAATCGATGTTTGTGTTGGTGTTAGAAGAATTGGCACCAAAGGGGTTCCAGGGCCTTGGAACTTGTGTGAGAGGAGTCTGCCCAGAGCTGCCAGTGTGATTCCCACCTAGCCCAGGAGGGATAGAGGTTGCAGTTTCCAAGGTGCTGAGAAATCACTGCCCTGTGGGCTGGTGGGCTCATTCTGGTTTCTCTGCTCAGAAAATCCTGTCTCAGTAATCAAAGCAGTGTGGCTACACAGTACTGTGCTACTCAACCAGAAGAGTATACACCGGTATATAAGGACCATTTGCATCTCTTTGTGTTTGCAGGAAGGAGAGAGAAAAAGAAGAAACTCAAAGATCCAAATTCCTTTTGATATGAGTATTCCCACACACACAGAAATTGTATAAACACAACATACCACAGGGTTTTTTTGTTATTTGAATCAAATCTACCAGTAGGAAATGGATGAGCAAGAGAGAACTTTTGCATTTAAATAACTTGTTAATGTCTAGAAACCAAAACAGTCACAGAACAGCAATAAAGAAGCTCTTCAGTTGTTGCTGGAGGATGTCCATAAAGAGGATATAATGAAAAAGACTGCCCAAATGTGCAAGGATGATATAGTTAATGTATTACTTCTTTTATTATTTTATCATCTTTCATTAATTGCTGGCATCTTTCCTGCAGAAGCTGGTTCCATGAAAAGGGCTTTTAGTCAAACGTCCTAAATGAAACAACCACTTAGAACCCAAGAACAAGGTTGAAATAAGGTTCACCTGACTTCTCTAAATCACACTGGAAAGGGTGAGGGCAAACCTCATGGGTTTCATTTTTTGGCATCTTAATGTCAGGACTGAACCAGACCCCACAGAACGATGTCCCCAGGAGTACAGCTGTGTCTGTGTCCTGAAGCAAGACCAGGTCCAAGAGCATTAAGAAGTATTTCTATCCACCTGGGCTTGGGCTTAGTAACTGTCTTTACTGAATTCCGACAGAATCAAGCCTGGGATAGATGCTGGCCGAGTGGGCTGTATCTTTTTTACTCTCCCTAGCCAAATGGCAGGCCAACACTTAGGCACCAAGCAAGCTTGCCCTCTCCCCTGCGGGGAGTCCTGGGCTCAGTTTTGAACAGACAAGAATAAGCCTAGGCCGGTGAAAACATTTCCTCTCAGTGCTGGCACTCTTGAAGGTCAACAGCTTTTCCAGAAACCCCATGAGAACTTCACCAGGACGGGAGAAGCAGCATGGAGGCAGTGTCCCTGTTCACACACAGCTGTAACAGTGGGTAAAGGGGTCTCCAGGTGAAACAACGGGGAGCAAAGGCTGGTGCTCACACACGGAATGTTCACTGAGGTCCCTCCTCCATCTCTCCCACTGGCTCCCCGAAGCCAGCAGAAGGCTGCTGTGTAGGACTGCCCATGATGAGCACAGGGTCTGGAGTGAGCCAGAGGGTCAGGTAACATTTGGAAAGGCCCGTTTCAGTTCCGTGCCAAGAAGTTTCCATGTGTGGGCACTTCAGAAACAGAGCCCAAGGAAGGGCACATCCTGCCTGCTCTGAGCTCTGGGCCAAGTGCAGTGAAGTCTACAGAAACATTCCCAGTCCAACTCGATGGGCTTTGAACCAAGGCCTTCGTGCAGGAGGGTTTGGATAACTTCAGTTCAGAAGCAGCAGTGACCACTCCTCTCCATAACTTTTAAGATCCACAGATACACTTCCAAGTCCAATGGTTACCCCCATTTCCTCACTAGAGGAAGGTCACGAACTTGACTGCATCAGGGATATGAGAGTCACTGATCACTTGCAGATGTCACCATTTTTGACTGACTGATTTTTATTAGAACTCAGTGAGAGTCAGATATTTCCCAGTGTTTAACATGGGTACTTCCTTAATCACAAGTTGGCCATTTTATGTTCCCATTGCAATTGTTCACTGTTCTTCTGCAGCAGAGACTTTTTTTCCAGCTACCCAACATTCATCTCACATTTGAAAACATAAACCAGCAAGGATATTCTGAAATTTGTGGCAAAAATGTCTAGAGAGAAACCCATTCACTGATACTGGAGTAGGCACCACAGTGACAACCCAGCAAATCAGAAGCAGCCAGGAACAAAAGAAATACTTTCTTTGTCAGACCAAGTTTTATAAAAATCCTGAGCTTTTGACCTTTAGAGCATAACAACTGATTTTAGTGGAATTGCTCCCAGGTTGCTTGACAATAGTTGGGAGGAGAATGAATCCATATGTCTTCACTTTATATTAATTTCTAACACTGTCAGGAAGGCTAAAGGGCTGCTTTACCCCAGGCAGTGCAAGCAGAACGAAAGAACAACCTCCAACTCTTGCACAGGTTATGTTGCTGCTTTTGCTCAATGACTCTGATTAAGCTATAGTCAGTTAATTGAATTTAACTATCTAGATAAACTGATATAATATATAAGGGAATTGATTATATTCATTGGGACTTCACCAGTTTGTAACCTTCTGGTTTGGATCTGTGCATGCCCCGATTCTTGCTGAGAGTTTGGTGTCAGGATGCACCAGAACCAAACAGGAACTTTTCAGTTAAATCCTTTCCAGTTAGCAAACTATTTGGCAGAAACACATCCGTTTAGAAGAAAATGTTTCCTCACTTCTGGTTGGAATTTTTGGCCAGAAAGAGGAACAAAAAAGATTGATCTCAAGACTCACTTGCTACAAGGGGAAAGGGTCCAGGTCTCTCACCCAAGCAAGTGCTGGCAGCTGCCAGGTTTGGTTAACAAGGGCTGTGGAGAAGACCTGGTGCTTATGTCTGAGGCAACTGCTGCTCATAAATCACTGGTGAAGCAATTGCAATGTCACCTGAGGTAGCATGAGGACCATTAGGCATGTTAAGTTTGTGAGATTCCATCCAAACCCATTGAAACATAGGAAAGTTAATCCAAGTCGCTTCAAATCATGAAGTTGCTGTTGATCCACAGATAGGGCAAGTGAGACAAAGAGGAGCCATGAGATTTGTCTGCCACAGTCACAGGTAACATCCACCACCGTGCTTACAGAGGGTATTTCTGCACAAGAGAAGTAAGAATTTGTAGGCAGTCTCTTGCTGAACAAATTTAACTTTCTGTTTTGCTCTTTTGCAAGATCATTCAGAAATTACCTGGGAGCTGTCACTGCATAGTCGGGTCAAGCAGTTCCAGCTCGTGTTCACAAATTATAAAGTAATTTTTCATGGAGTATTTGCTCTCTCTGACATGTGCCGCATGGCTGATGGATAGTCAGGGTGAAAACTTCGAGCAGGAGAAATTTAATGATTCACAGGAAAGGCCATTTTCAGTAAAGAAAATGAGGTTTCCCACTGGCAGAAGCTGACCATCGTGTGGTGACTCAGAACAAAGGCAGAAAACACACTTTCTCCACAGACACAAGCCACACTCCATCCTGTCCCTGAAGAGCAAATTAGAAGTTTCCTTAGGTTGTTGAGATCAGGGATCCAGAAAAAGGTACTCTGATTCGTCTTCCTCATTGGCAGCAGCAACTTCCCCTGTTAATCACAACAACCTGGAGTTTTTTCACTTCGTCCTTTAGACTTGGTAAACAGGGCTGTGCAACCATCCTTCGCCAGGGATTTGATTTCAAAGCTTTTGCAGCCTTTTTCTTTCATGCATACTTTCAGTCATTGCCAACTTTTCCTTCTTTTTCTTTCCACCCTTCCCATTTCTAGGCCTGGTGGGACATCAAGCCTTCTTCAGCTTCTACCTTTTCAAGGGTTTGGCACAGAGCCACCTGTGGTGGCTCCCTGTGATGTGATGGTTGATCCCTGTGGTATGGAGTAAGTTCAATGATCCTCTTCTGCCACGGCTTCTCCTCTTGAGAAGTGGCTCCTTTTCACTGCAACTTTTTGCTGACTGTGTTGCTTGCTTTCTCAAGAGTTTAATAATAGTCGGGTTTGATGATTCTTTTTCCTTGCTTGCCAAAACCCAAAGCATTTAAATGCTTACCTTGCCTCGCACAATGGAAAGAACCTAATGTGCTTAAACATGGGTTTGAGAGTTCATAGGCAAGAGGAGATTGCCAATGTTTTAAAGTCATTCATTTCCAAAACAGAGGGAAAAGCAATTCTGTCATGATCTGTATTTTATTATCTAGCTTATGATTTGTAAGCCAGGAGGACAGAAGGGACATTTTCTCTCTCTTAGATTGGCCAGAATAACTCATAGTACATTTTAAAATCAATTATATTACATAGCAGATTTTCAGCAGTTCAGCCTGGAACTGCTGTCAGATCTTAGAAAATAGGATTGTCAAAGACCTCGAGAAGCCCTTGATTCAGCCCCCAGGGTGTGATCAAAAATATCTACGTAAGCTCTGATTGATCTTTTGTTAGCCTGATCTACTGAAGAATATTTTTCTGCATTAGACTTCAAGCCCCTCCTGCTTCTGAAAATATCTCTTCATGCTTTACAGTCTGCTTGTGCAGAACTGACCTTCCTTATACAGCCCAATCCATGATCAGAGTTTGAATCTGTTCATTATCTTCAGTTCCAACTTTACTGCATACCTGGTGTAGAAGGTTTATTCTTAAGACTTTGGTTTCATTTAATAAAAGTGTAAATCCCAGAAATATGTTTATTTGATGCTATGTAGTTGTGTTTCTCCTATGGCTGAGTATTGGTACTGGAGGGTTCTGGATGTATAAAAGTTAGAGCTACTCTTAATTATTTAAATTTTTTTCAAACTTTTTTTTTTTTTTAAATCGGAACAGATGGTTTTGTTGAATCTGAAAGACTTGTACAGGCAACAGATCAATAACTTTTTCAGAGACAAGATATCTGAACTCCTGGGTAAGCCTCCAGATCATTGCAAAACTGCAGATGGAAAGTGGGGCTTGTTTTGCTCCCAGTCTGGATGTCTGCAAGCCGATCCCCTTCCCAGCTGCAGAAGTTCTGACTACAAGTTTAAGAAAAGGGCTGGCGTTGGTAACTCCTACCTTTCTTGACACTTTTTTTCATATGCGTGGCATAGAAAGAGATGACATAGCAGAGACTGGAGAGGCATTGGCTGTCTGTCCCAAGTGAGGAAATTTGTTTGGAGTGAACAATGAGGCCCTAGGAAATGAGCCTAAAACCAGATATTTGGAGAGGAGGCAGTATTTCTGTTAGAGTGGGACAAGGGATCTAGACCATCTACTGACTAATAGCTCCCTGAAACAAAACTTCACCAGAAGCTTTGAATGGCCATCCTTTTTTTTTTGTTTTTCTACTCCTTGTGCAAGGTTTCAAAGTCTTGTGTTTGGTTAAATAGGTTAATTCAATTCCAGTGGTGAATGGCAGCAAAGGTGATAATCTCAGCAGTGCCACTAAATGAAAAACTGTCCTGCTCTAGCAAAGTTGTTCCCTTCAGCAACCCCGTCTCTCACTGTCCTACAGAGGCAGCTGCTGACAGTGATGGGGAGTTTTGCAGTAGGTGGCTCTTCAGCCATACCCACCTGCGTAACAGAGAATTTGTTCAAAAGTAGCTTTGTTACCAAGCCCAAAATACCCACAGATAATCACCTGTGTCTATTTGTGCATAAAATTGTCATTGCATTACAGCCAGCAGTGCTGATAAAGGTTAATTACTTAGATAAATTGAAAAATCTATGTTCATTTACAAATGGACATAAAATGAAGTCTCAATTATTATAATTTATTTACACTGTCAGCTTAGATGAAAACATATTCAAAAATATTGCTGAAAGCTGGGGCCCTGGGGCCTGATGCTTCAAAATCTTGCCCTCTGAGTAGCACTGTTGGAGTCAAAATAGTTAAGAGATAACAAGGTTTGTGTTTTGTGGAGAAATAGAATTTAATGTATATGGGAATAGAGTGCATCAAGAATTTCTTCCTTGCCCAAAAGTCATGCATATTTGATTTGGATAGTCTAGAGCATTTTTGTACTACAGTAAATTCATAGCAACTATAAAGAGACGCTTCCATATATTTATTACTCCAGAGAGACTTGTAGATGGATTTCACCTCACTTACCATACCACAAGCAAATTATGTTGAAATCCTTCCAAGATCTGAAATGATATGTTTATAAATTCTCTTTATTGAACTCTTGGCCTCAAGTAACTTTATTATAATAAAACATTTAGGTGTTTATTTTATTTATTTATTTATTTATTAAAACGCTTTCCCTTTACTGTGAGAGAGGGGGAAGCAGTTTGTAACTTCACATCCATCGGCTGAATTTTATGCTGCAAAACAATCATAAAGCAAAATGAACCAAATAAAAAAATAACACCCCAGCGTATCAGATATGTGATAAATTTCTGTATGTACTGTTGTTTCCATTGCGCTGATTTACAGCCACTTTAATGTACCCAGCCTTCTTAAACAACTTAGAGTTGATTGTTCTGGAACTAGACTGTGATTCAAGATAGCATAGTGGCTCTTTGCCATCTTTTAGGAAAATTCTAAACCCCTTTGGGGGCAAACAGTCTTGTATTAAAGAGTTTAGGCTATTCAACATACAAATTATGTCCTAGCCACTAAAACTAATTGTTTGAATGTTGTGGAAACGAAATCAGCACCCCTGGAGCTGGAGACAAGCAGGCAGTGAGGGGTTAGTGTCTGCAGGTATCTGCAAATCACACATCAGTCCTTCCGTCCTAAGAATTCCTGGTGCACTCAAGGTAACTTCGCTTGAGGATTTGCCTTTAATGACACGATGCAGTTCTGGCATTGCTGTGTGTTATTTGTATTCCCCTGCAATAGCCTGGCAGAGTCCTTTCTGACAGTGGCACTCCTGCAGGCAGGAAAATGCAGCGTGAGAGCCTCGCCACAGGAGGACAGAGCTTTCCAGCAAGGTCAGCATTTCAACCAGTGCCCCACATCTCCAGAGGCTGGAGGAAGGAAACCCTCTGTGGAATACAGTCAATATCAATGTACCTGCTACACTTCCAGGAAATATTTGCATCCTTCAAATAGCAGAGAATAAAGAAGGCAAGTTTGTATGTCCCAGAGACAAATCAATGTCACTACAAATCCTGCAGCCCTGTCACAGGAAAGTGTTATCCCAAGCTTTCGTTTTCTGACCACTTGCAGAGTTTTAGCCCAAGGATGGCTTTTAGTGTTGTTTTTCCAGAGTTTCCCATTCACCCCATCACAATGCCGTGCGATGTTGGTAGGTCCCCAGCATTCCCACTGTGGATGGGGTGTGCCAGCCCCAGCTCCTCCCTGCCTGCGTGGAGCCCAGGTTCACACAGCTGGGGCCTTCCTGGCCCACCAGGATGCCCCTGCTCAGCCTCTGAGGATGGCAGGGAGTGACACATTTCCAAGTTACAGGAATGCTTCTTCAAATGCTGCTCAGCGGCTCCTCACCCTGATCAGCACAAGGCTAAGCCAATGCCTGTTTGTCATCACTGTGACTGGACCAAATTTGCTGGTTAACAGCAAGGTCTGGGAAGCCAGATATGAAACTTAACTAGACAACACCCCACAAAACCTTGTGAACCTTACATTGGCAACAGACCATGCCAGGAAGGGACTCTGCCTTTCCTCCTCGAGCATCTCCCCGTGTCATTGCTGACACAGTCACTGTCATTGAGCTCCTCTCCATCTCCCTCTGCTTCATCAAGACAACTCTGAGCAGCAGCCACTAATGTCATCGGCAACAAAATCTCTCTGATTCATTCCCAAATCTGACTTTTTTTGCTCAGTGCATCTTTACCACCCAACACCCTTGCAGGAGCAGCCCCTGAAGCTACAAAGCCATAAATGCCAGCAGTGACAGTAGCAGGAGTTAAAGCAAGAGCTGCACCAGAGCTTGGTGCCAGAAATGTGGCTGAAATTACTACTACTCTTCTCTCTTTTAATCTTATCTCTTTTACAGGCTCTCTCATCAGCTTCTCAGTGAGCTGTAAGTATTGTAATAACATTAATTAGGTGTCCATTAGTATCGCAGATATCACTTTTCATGCAGCATTACGGAGATACAGATTTATAAAATGTCAATATTTTCTTTCCCTGCATTATGTTAATCATGCTGTGAGTTGCCACATGAACAGGCCTTGTGGAGGCTGTGATATTTATGCTGATTTAACATTTACAAGCCGCCAGTCTGCCTGGGCACTGTGCTCTGCACAAACACATGTGAAAGGCTAATGGGCTGGACTGAAAAATGTGTCTGACTTAAGTAATTTTATAAACACTCCAAGCACATTAGGACACTTACACTGCTCTGCAGACGCAGGGCCTGGTCCTATTCGCTGTCAAACTGGTGGCAAAATTCCCACTGAATTCTCTGAGACCCAGTTCACTGGGCCTCAACTAAACAAATGTGCAATAAATGTGCAATAAATGTACAGTAAATGTACAGTAAGTGTGCACTAAATGTAGAAAATACAGACTCGCTTCCACCCACAGCAGAGAACTCCTTGAGTCCAAGATACACAGGGAACCTGCTGGGAGATGGGACCATGCATGGGCTGGGCTGAGCCTGCGACGTCGAGGAGGTGGTTACACAACTGCAATATTTGGAGCAGGGTTTACTCCTGCCCTTCCCAGGGAAGGTGCCTGCAGAACCTGTGCTGGGTGCAAGCTGCCTCACAGATATTTGTGGGTCCTGTCATCCAGTTCCACATCTTGTGATGCCCTTCTGGGCTTAAGGCTGGACTGAGTGGACATGTGACAGAGCCACTCAGCTGGGCTGCAGTGTTGGATGGACAGGTAGATCAGGACACAGTCAAGAATATTCCCTAAATTTCACACTGCAAGGAGGTAAGATGATGGGAGATACCAACTTATCCCCCTCAAACACATTGATTATCCTCTTAAACACACATCTAGCTAGAAAAAGTGTTGGGTGGCTCCACCATCAGGTTTTCATTCCCATCAGCATCAGCTTTCCAACTCCCACTCCAGTTCTCCAGCCACCCTCCCCTTCTTCTCCATGACCACCTGAGTCCCCAGAGCATCACCCTCCTCATCCTTCACCTCTCTCCTGTACACACAGAAAATTCAGCAAAGCAGAGGCCACTGCCCCCACATTGCCCTTGTTGTCCTTTGGACTCTCCTTGCCACGTCCCCCTTGCAGACATCTGCTGTCCCCATCAGTGGCAGCTTTCTGGGCCAGGAGGGGTTGTGCAGGTCTGTGTTGGCTCAGCACCAAATGCTGCAGGGATTGATCCACCACAGGAGCTCCCAGGCCCAATGGAGCCCAGTAGCTGCTCCTGCTGCTGCCCGAGTTTGTACTGGAGGAGCCTGTTGGTTTCTTTTCGTGACAGCAATTTCTGTTGACATTGGTTGGGCTAAATGTTGGTATCACAGTATCATCCTCATTTTGCAGCACTTATTTCATGTAGTCCTGACATGATAACTATGTCCACTTAATCTCGCATGGAAATTTCCTTTCAGTGTCCATTGGCCTGCACTGATTTATGCAGACACTGCTTTCTTGTGTCACTGTGAACTGCTCTCCATAGATTTTCTGTGTCATTGATTTGCCATCATCTCCTCAATCCAATACAATTTTCCTCCACTTGCATTTGATATTCTTATGTTGACACCAAAGACCTGCATCACTAATATTGTATTAACATCATTTTGACATGGGAACAAATCCTCACGCTAATAACATTTACTGATATTAACTCACCATAATGCAGTTACCAGTAATTTGCTTCCAGAGGATTAAGTCTTTGGACTTGACGTTCACCCATCCTCTTCAAAGTGCTCCTGATGATCGCATTCTGCAATGCACTTTCCTCTCTAAATTAGTATTAATAATGCAATACCAATAATTTGATAGATCAGATTTTCAAAGGCACTGCAAGCGTTTAATTCTCACAACAACCTAGGCAAGAAATACTCTTCATGTTCCATCTAGCAATAAGCTGGAGAGGTTTTTAAGTTTGCTTTATGAAAAACCAGTAGATGATCCTTGGAGTAAGCAATAGCCCAAGGGCTTTGTCAGTTATGTGGGAGACTCACAGCCCTTCAGCTCCTCTACCTGACCCAGACAGGCTCCAGATGGCTGCCCTGACCTGCTGGCCATTCCCTATTCAAGGATTTCATTTTTTGTTACAGTCAGAGATTCTGGCTCAGGCCCTAGCAATCTCTCTCAACAGAATTTAATCAGTACTGATATGTTCCCATGAAAAGTTTCAGTTTTAATAAATCAGCATTTTCTAAGAGAAAAACATCTGGTTGGAAAACTCCCAGCCCACTCACATCTCTGCTATCAGCTACAGAAAGTCAATATTATTCTCCATCATCAGGACCACCTCTACACTCCAATTTTTTAAGAAAGTTAATCTAAGGTCCCAATAAAGAATATTTTTTTTTTTTTAAAAGGTGACCCAATGATTGAAGACCCCAGTAGTTTCATAGGACTCCTGTTCCAAAGTCACTTGTAAGCTTTTGAAAATCCCAGTATAAATCTCTCATTTTGAAGTGCGGCTTGATTTTTAAAGTCTGGGATTCAAAGACGTGGCAAAAGCTAAACGGAGGCTTATTTGAGACCACACAGCAAGATCCTACTGTCCACAGAGTGACGAGAAGGGACAGTTTTGAGCACTCCTCTCTATCGGGTGTGGGTAGGGCAGCAAACCCAGGCTCTTTGCAAGCCATGCAGGCGGAGGCAGCTCTTTTTTCCCCTTACCAGCCGTGTTTGTCACCTAAACACAAGTCCACTCATTAACCAAAATAATTTGAACTGTCCAAAGCCAGAGCAGGGCCCCTGCCAAAAGGAGATGTTGGAGCCATGACCCGCAGGTGCCTTTCAGAAAAGTACATTGAGCTCAGCCAGCAGAAGCTGTGGATGAAACCACTGTGTTGTGCATTGTCCGTTGGCAGAGTCATGTAACCACAGAACCGTGAAATGTTTTGGGTTGGAAGGGACCTTAAAGATCATCCAGTTCCAACCCCTCTGCTGTTTGCAGGGATTCCACCCACTCGATCAGGTTGTCCAGGGCCCCATCCAACCTGGACTTGAGGACACAAAGCAACCCAGTACTGACTTCCAGCAGCAATCCTGAGGTACTCACAGCCACTGAGAAACTTTGGGGGAAACAAAAGGATTTTGCAGGTTGCCACAGCCCCTCTTCTACTTGCTGAACCAATCTATTCAGCAGAGAGCTTTAGGAGAGCTCGGTATTAAACTGCCATTTTGTCAATAAAATGCCATTTCATCAATAGTATGCCCAGGTGGCCAAATGTTTCTGCATAATTAATTCAACTCATGCATTAAGGAATGTTATACACAATATTAATCAAAAACTACTGTCAATATAAGGACCGTATATAAACCCAGCTAAGAAAACGACAAACCTCTTTGAAAGCTGAGCTTTTTTTTTCCAAGATGATCCTTCGATCTGCAGAGGTGTTGAATGCTATTGAAAACACCATTAAGAAAATAGCATAATAGTCCATGGAAAGATATTATTTAATTCCTCAACTGTTTTGCCATCAGAAGGCCACTACTGGGATCTGAACTTAAATTGTACCATCTGATACCCAGGGATCACTGAGACCAGAGCCTTAAAGGAAGCAACATTTGTTCTTGGGAAAATTCTATAATTCTTGGGAAATTCTATAATTTTGACATTTATGTTTGTTCTGAATACAAATAAACTGCAAATGTTGTACAGCTTTCTGAGAAAACAGAGCTTTGAGAATACTCTGTCAAGCCAGGTAAAAGCGTTTTCTTGAAGCGTGGATTGAAATGGTTTGCCACATTAAATTTCCTAAAAGTTGGTTCTGCAATGAAAATGAGGTTATTTAATCCTAGGACTGTCAGAAATTCACTCCTCTGTGAGCAGTTGCTGAGCGCAGCAGTGGCTGATTGCACAGAGCGCTGACCACCATTGACCATCACTGACCATCACTGACCACCACTGACCACCGCTGACCTCTCCCTCTCGCTGACGTCCTCCCTGCCTGGTGCTCCTCAGGCGCTGCCCCTCGCTGCCCCGCCACCTCTCCCCGTCCCTCCTCACCTCCCACCACCCTCTCCCTTGCCCCAGCTTCAGCATCTCTGTCTCCGGTGTGCCCCCCACCTGTGCCCAGCACCCCCAGCTCTGCAGCGCCCCGCCAGCCGTGCAGGTGCGGCAGCCGCAGCGCTCGGGAGCATCCCTCACCCGGCTCCTGCTGCCCCCGGCTCCCTCCCTCGCTGGCACCTCGCTGCCTTCGCGCCGGCTGCTGCAGCCCGTGGGCAGGCAGAAAAACCAGCGACAGCGAGGGAAATCCTGCTCAGAGCCTGACCAGGAGCGACCGCAGCCCCTGGGAAATGCACCTCAGCAGGGTGCGCAGCTCACGGAGGAGCCACTTCCGAAAGTTTTATGATTTGGCCAAAGGTTGGGTTGGTGGGATCAGCGACAGGAGGTGTGCCCTGTGCCGGCGGGCCTGATCCCGGCCAGCCGTGGCTGTAAATCAGGGCTCAGTGCGTGTGCGAACCCTCCCTGGGAAGACTTTGAGCCGGCCGAAACAACGAGATTATTTCTTAAACTGGGTCTTGGAAATGGCTGAGCCATTTTTGTTTAACAAGACAAAAAAAAAAAAAAGGCAGGCGGATATTTCGGATATTTCAGATATTCAGGAATTTCAGCCTACGTCGATCAAATGTGTGAAAACGGAAGCAAGTAAAAACAAATCTTAGAAGGGTATTTTATTTACATATTTATTTACAGACAAAGTCAGCAGCTCTGCTGATGGTAATGATAATCCAGGCAGGGAAAATACATCATCGCTCTCACTCCTTGGAGAGACACCAGTATGAGGCTCAATGAGCAATGCAGAAGCATCTACAGGACCTCTGCTGGATTTCATACTGACAATATATCTGAATATTTTCAGAAAATTTTCAATCATTTTATTTGCATGAGTCATTCTACCACAGAAATAGCTCCACTGTAATCAGCTGCACAAGCAAAGCAATTTAATTCTGCTCTTAAAATTGAGCATTTTATTCTGAAGTTAATAATATGAACTTTTAACGATTTTCTAGCCGTCTATAAACAAGATCACATTCTAGAAATTTTCATCAGGGATGTTATTAATTCCGTTACCTCCATGTAATTATTTCCTATCCTTAACATGGCAAAAATTATTCTAGGGTGTTATCTGTCCCCAGAAAATTATAGGTGCCACAACAAGTTGCCAGGCTTTGCACAAATAAGCCACTTAAGCAAGGAAACCACTTAGATTTATCTATTTTATTTGTGTTTGATATTTTCAGTGTGTCTGCATTTTAAATGTATTTTAATGTAAAGGTTAATGGAGTTTTAATAAAGGGCAGATGGCTACTCTGATTGCAGAACACCCAGCATACTCTTTTAAAAACCTCTTTAGCTGGCTAGACAGATATTAATAATTCTGAATGCCATTAGAAAAAGCAGAGGTTTGAATCAAATGATTTTTCAAAGTTACATTTGTTATTAAACCAAAACTGCAATCATTACATACATTTTGGAAAGAAAAATTGTATTATCAATATATTTCCCATCAAGTAATCCTGTGAACTCTCTATTGGCTATTATCTATAACCAAAATATTTATATTCAAGCACCAAATGTTCAGCTTCCTATTACGTATTGTTTTTCATCCAGATGTCACTTTTCAGCTTTTTTTTTTTTTTAAATTCTCTAAAAATTTTGCTAGTCACTCAGTCTCCTCCCCACTCCACTAATTTGATTTTTTTTTTTTTTTGCAAGAGCATGATTCCTGGGTCACATACCATTATGCATGCACATCGCAATCCCTGGTATGTGTCTTAAAAAAAAGAAGAGAAAAGGAAATAAAAAGCATGAGCTATTTTGTAGTAGGCCCTGTGCCAAGCAGTGCCTCCTACCTCCAGAAGATACAGGGAAGGCAAACTATATCTATGAATATCTTCAGAGCAGCCACTTCACTGGGAGTGGAAGGTGGCCAAATGCTGTGCAGAAAGCAAGAAGCCACAGGTAAAAATACTATGGGGTTTATCACCAAAATAATTTGATTCTTTGAGCATTTAGAGTCAGGCATTTCAATGTTCTGATTAAATCCTCAGGAGCTCTGATGCAAATCTGAAGGCACAGCAGAATGACCACCTAACACCTAAAATAATTTAAACCGGACAGCAATTTTCTGCTTTGGAAATAATTCCTCTAACCTCTTCCTGCCCGCACTGCAGACCCCTCAGCACAAGCCCATGTACACCATAACCATCCCCATCACCCTCTGAAATTAGCAGTTACATTAACAAGGTTTTGAATTATTGGCTGGAATGCGGTTTGGGGCTGTACAATGGAAGAGAAGTAAGTTTTATATCATTTTATGAGCGGACATTAATCAATGCTAAATCACAATGAGAGTCTTACAGAATCACATATTACAATCTCCTAAATCGCGGGAGGAACTTGCTGTGATTGATGTTACTACAATGACATTTGATACAATCAATAGTGAGAGCAGTTCACGTTTAGGTTTTACCACATTAGGTGCATTTTTGAGCCCACCATGGATGGAAGGGACCTTTGGAGCCCTGGCCAGGAAACAATAGTATTTGTCACATTATTAATCTGCCCTTATGATCCATCTTTTATCCTTCTTGGCATTTATGTTGTTCCTCTGACATGCATGCTGGGGGCCCAAACAGTCCCAGAGCTGAACAGCCTGAAGGTGAAGAGAGGCTTTGTGTGTATCCTAGAGAGGTGGCAGGTGTCCCACTCTCCATCCACATGGATCTCTTATTTCTCCAAAGAAATCCTCCAAAATAATTACAAGAAGCTTTGCCTGGTTGGAGAGAGGGTCCCATGGAGGCAGGGCTGGAGATGGAGGCTGGAACCATCTGAATGTGGAAGCTCAAGGCAGCCTCCAAGATCTATGGAGCCTGGCACACTCCCGTTTGGAGAGTCCAGTGACACCAGTGACAGCAAAGTACAACTCTGCCTGCTGCAGAAGTGACTCTGTGCCCAGGTTTTCTTTGCCCAAGCCAACAGGGAGAGGTCCAGTATCAGTCCAGATGTAGGTGGGAGGCAAGTTCTCTGTGACGGTGTTGAAGCACAAATCAGTGAAGGACCACCCAGAAACCCCCAGGATGTCCCAGGAACTGTGTACAAGGTGTCTGAAACACTCAGATCCCATGGTAGCCCCCAAGCCCTCAGGTGCTGGAGGGTAGGATGGGATGGGCTGGACCACAGAGGAGGCATCAGCTGCAGGATGTAGCAGTAGGAGACCAGGGGTGTTCATGTCCATGTGCACTAAGGGGGAGCCCCAGGGGGAGAGGGGAGCAGAAAACAAAGGTGTCCTCCGCAGTCCCGCATTGTCACAGCCCAGCCATGCTCACCTGCCTGCTCAGTGATTGTGGCAGCCCCCTCCCTGCACCCATCCTGCTCCTGGGGGCTGCTCCGTTGGCCTTGTGTATATTGAGGTGCCCCAAGGGGCTCGTGGGGTCCCCTCAAGTCTCACAGCATGGGGACAGAGCCAGTCCAGCTCATGGAGAAGGTGGGAGTGGGCTCAGGGAGGGGGGCCTGCACCAGGAGTAGGATGACACTAGAAAGGAATTAAACAAGATCACCCATGCTGCTCAACATGTCTTTTAGGTCAGCTCTTAGGGGTGTTTCCTACACAGAAGAGGGGAGCAGAGAATGTGAAAGAGCACCAGACCCCTCCATCTGCTCCAACACAGGAAGGACACACATCTCCCTCCATCCCCAGCCCAGTCCTGGGGCAGTGCTTTGGGGAAGGGCCCTGCACATCACCCCAGCCAGGAGAGGGCTGGTTATTTAATACCCCATTACATATATTTGATATATATTTAATTCCCTCTCTACCTCCCAGCCCAGGCTCCCGCACGGGACAGGCAGCAGGGGAGGGAGGTGTCCCTGCACAGCCCCTCAGCCCTTTCCCCTGCTCTGCCGGCACTGGGGGGGGCTGCCAGGGGAGGGGGGGCAGGGGGAGCCCCAAAGGCGTTGTGCAGCCCCTGGAACTGCAGTGGGAAACAAAGCAAAACGGAGCAAACCCTCAGCTTTCCCCTCAAACTGCCCGGTTTGTCCGCAGCGGCGGCGGAAGGAGCAGCACAAACGATTTTCAGAGACTCGCGCTGCGCGCAGCCACCGCGGCCACGTGCGGAGCGCGCAGGGGCCCCGGGGCGGCCAGTCCTCAGCGCGTAAAATACTCGCGGTGTTTCCCAGTGATGCGTTCAGCCAGATGTTTAAGACGTATGAGAGAAGAGTAGTTAAAACCCACATTATATAGTTCTGCCTAGTCTAAAATCGCACGCGCTGACCCATATATTTTAAACTGTAAACGGACTCCAGTCACTTAAAATATTGCAACGTCGATAGGACTAATTAATTGGAAATAAGAAACGAAAGAATACAATTAAACGAGGAGAGAATCATTTTCTAATTTAATAGCGGGACATTTATAAAGATCACAAGCTAAAAGGCATCGAATGATCCTATCGACGGAGTGTTAAATCAGCGCAGCTGGAGGCGGGGCACGGCCCCGGCCCCTCTCCCTCTCCTCCGGGCTGCCGCTCCCGTCGCCGCCCCCGCGCAGAGCCGCGCTCCGGCCCGCGGAAGCCCCGCGCGGTGCCCTCCAATGTGGTGATGTTTTATTAGCCCCCATTTCCTAACAATAATTTATTGCGATAAAACAGACACCCGAGGTCCTCTTAAATTGTCTTTTCATAATGAATAAATTTAAACTGGCTAATTAATATATAAACTAACCCAATTTGTCAGGTTGATTTGTATTTTAGTTAATTGTGAAAGTAATTACCACACGGGCAAATTAACAGCTTTCTGGAAATGACCGAGGCAGGGTTTTTATTTCCTTCCTGGGTGAAGAAAATTCATTTTTCCCAGCTCTTGATGTGATGAATAAAAGTCATAAATCTGGGTGATTGGTGCAGGCAGAGTCTAAATGGCTTCATATTTCATTTTAGGTTTAATAGAAATATTCATGCTCTGTTTTAATGAAATTAAATTGAAGGGGGGTGGACTGAGAGGCTGTCGGTCGGGCTTAAAGGGGCAGCGCACACTGGGTGGGCTTTTTGTTGTTTTCTTGTGGATGAGCAAAAGCTGTCCAGCGTCCGTTATTCCAGACAAACCGCGACTGATGCGGGAATTGCAGCGGTAGTAGGAATAAATTTAAAATTTTTGTTTTACATTGTCTGAAGACAAAGTCTAAAGCAATCCAGGCGAAAATTTGGAAAATGGCTTGTAGGGAAGAGAAAAAGAAAACAACCGAAAAACATCTAGAAAAAGTATCTCGGTCTCCTGAGGCAGGGCCAGCTTTTTGTCCAGGTGTGGGGTCTGAGGTGAAGGCAGGGTTTTGGCAGACCGGCCCTTCTCTCCAGCTCGGATATCTTGGAGTGCATGAAATGCCCTTTCCCCGGGAGGGAAGGGCGGAGGCGGTCACCCCTCGAGATCCCAGGAGGGGCAAGGTTCTGGTGGAGACCCAGCCGCCTTTGGGATCTGCCCAGAGCCCTCCCGGGATCCCCAACTTCTTTCCCGGGCGAAAAGAAAAAGTTTGATAAGGCAGAGGCATTTTCCGAGTGCCTGAGGGTGTTCGTCCCAGCCCGAGCACCCGGAGGGGCTCGTTTCCTCCCCAGAATGGCCTGGGGCAGCCCCCGGCCCAGGAGCGGCCCCGACGCGGGAGCCGCCGGCAGCCGGGGCCGCTCCGTAATGGATCTGATCTGTGACTTGTTGATTTCCCCTGAGCAAATAAGGCTTTGATGCAGTCCCGGCCAGAGTGGTTAGCTGATGAATTGACAAAAACTAATCAGCTTTATTGGGAAACAGGTTAAGGGCAGCAGAGTGTCAATAATTCTCCGCCTGACCCCCTCATCCATTAGGAGAGGCAGCTGATTAGACCGAGAAGACCCTGTGCTTTTTGCACTGAAATTGCTTTCATAAACTCACCATTATTAGCAGTCAATGCGAGCGGCTAATTTAGAGGAGACATCCCGAGGATGTCACATTTATCAGGGAGGTTTATGTATCATTATCTCATTTACAGAATGTCGCAGCGTAATATGTGTTTTTGGCAATAACGCTGGCCCCGCGCCGACGGTTTGTAACGGCTTTGGGGATACCGGGGGAGTTAATTGGGAAAAATGAGACACCCCCATCGCAGGGCTCCGGGCGCTCCGCTGTTCCCACAGGGATTTACCCCAGTGCCCCACGCCGCCCCCTGCGTGCACCGCCCCGGCTTTTCAAAAGGCGAGATAGGCATCTGTTTGCCCACGGCCGGGGCAGCGGGGGCTCTGCTGAAAGGGACCACCCGGAGGTGTCGGGGGAGCGCGCTCCTTGCGCTATCTCCGCCGAGATAACCGCGCATTGTTGGCTCCCGGGCAATATACTGGATCAACACAGGTGCGGGAGCCGCGGGGAGTTCAGCAGGCCCGGATGCCCTGCGGCACCTGTGGGGACAAACACACGGAACGGTGCGGGGGAAGGAAAAAAAAGGCTTTAAAAATTACAACAAAAAAAGAAAAAAAATAAAAAGGGAAAAGAAAAGAAAAGAAAAGAAAAGAAAAGAAAAGAAAAGAAAAGAAAAGAAAAGAAAAGAAAAGAAAAGAAATTTTAAAATGATACTCGTTAAAAAAAAAAAAAAGAAAAAAAAAAAAATTTTAAAATTATACTCGTTAAAAAAAAAAAAAGAAAAAAAGAAAAAAGAAAAAAAGTCTGAAAATCGAAATTCTTCCCCAAGAACTAACTATCCATCAGCCAAAAGATTTGAAACCCGGGCCGAAGGTGCAGAGTGTCCAGACGAGGCGGCCGGCCTAAGCCCGCCCCCGCGGCGGTGATGGACCGGGGTCGCATGGTCCCCCGCCCACGGTCCTCATCCCCCACCAGCCAGCCGCGCCTTCTGCCCCATCGCCGCCTGGAGAAGCGTTCACGGCACCGGCCACCCTTCTCCACCGGCAGCTGCGAGCCGCGCATCCCTCCAGCGGCGGACACGCGTCCCCACCGGTGTCCCGAGCGCAGCCCTGCGCCCATGGCTCCCTGCTGACACGGGATGGCTTCCCCCGCAGCTCGGTCCCTCGTCCCCAAAACTGCCTCGAGATGGGGCCGCACGCTGTACCCAAAGCAGTCTCCCTGCGTGCGGGACAATCCGCAGCCCCCGCACAGCCCCGGCGCCGCCGGCCCGGGCACCGGGAGCTGGCACCGGCTCTGCCCGGGGCGCCCGGCCGGTGACAGCCGCGTCGCCGTGTCAGCTGGCTGGGCATCACACACTGAAGGGGGGTGGCCCTCATCCCTGCCGGGGCCGGGACGCAGGGAAGGAGGCGGGTGCGGGTCCACTGCCCTGCTCCTCCTCCGGAATCGGTCACCGGGACAAGCCCCTGGTCCGGCCACTCGCTGCTCTGGGACTGCCCGAGCGTGGGCACAAAGTGACGGTCAATGGGAAACGTGGAGCCGGCTGGGGTGCCCGGGGCGGCCGCCGCCATCCCGGGTCCATTCCCTGGGGCCTCCCTAGCCCCTCGGAGCCCCGACAAAACCGAAGCGGCTCATGCAAACGATCCTGAGATTCGGTGTCCCCCTCTTCATCTCGGGAAGCGGAGGGCGCTGGGGTCTTGTGCGGCTGCGAGGCTCGACCCCGGCCCCCGCGGCATGTGCGGGCTGTGCCCGGTGCTTGTTGGGGTTCCCCGGACGGGAGCTGCTGTTTGGGAGCATCTGCCCTGCGGTGTGCAGGTACTGCGTGTGTGGCTCTGCTGTGCCACGCGTGTGCATCGTGCCAGGCCTATGCGCAGGGGCATCTGTGTGCTGGCTGGGATTGTGTCCACAACACAATTCTGTCCTGCTTGTGTCTGTGTCTGTCGTGCGAGCGTGTCAGGAGGCCCTAGTGAGGTCAGGGACGGGAAAAAAGTGCAGGAGAAAGGGGGAATACGAGGGCGCTGAGCAAAGGGTGCGTGTTTGTATGTGTGCGTGTGTGCATACCGCGCAGAGGTGCTGCGGGCCTCTCTCCCACGGAGTAGTGACAAGGAGACAGGGCCAAAGTTGTTAGATATTTTGTTGGCTGTGTTGGTCTCCGTTTCTCTTCTCCATTTTTTCCCCCTTTCTCCCTGTCTTTTCCCGCTTTCCTCTCCTCTTTTCCTTGCTTTTACTTTTCCCACCCCAGGGATATGGTCCGGAAGGGACAGCACACCCTTGTTGTGGTGGCCGCGGTCGCCCCTGGGGCACGGTTCCGCCGCCTCCCGGGTGCGGAGCGGCCTCTCCCGGGGGAGTCACGGCGATGGAGCCGCGACTCGGGCATTTCCCGCAGCCGAGACCTTTCTCCACGGGGGAGAACTTTTGAAAGGAGAACGTGTTTGCCTTGGCAGCGCTTCGTGCGGCAGCCTGACCTTTCGCTCACACGGTCGGGGCGGGGGTCCTCGCGGCCCCCCCGGGGAAACGGGACCCTGGTAAGGAGAGACCCCTCTCTCCGCTCTTTCCCTTTTCTGTCCGAGGCTGTTTGCCTTAGATAAGCAGGTGTAATAACGCTGTTGACAGACCCGAGATTTGGTGGCAGGGTGACTCCCTGACCCGCAGGTGTTTATTCTTTCCGACTCGTTAAAAAGCGGCCGGCGGCGCGTTTATGGCAAATATTTGCCGGGTGCGGGAATGGTGGAAAACTGTCATTGG
>VZTF01001612.1:2856054-2901455 GCA_013397755.1 Cnemophilus loriae | reverse complement strand
CATGAGGGGATGTGTTTGTGTCCCGTCTCCCCCAGGTGAAGATCTGGTTCCAGAACCGGCGCATGAAGTGGAAGCGCAGCAAGAAGGCGAAGGAGCAGGCGGCACAGGAGGCCGAGAAGCAGAAGGGGGGCGGCGGCGAGGACAAGGGGGATGAGGACCTGCTGCTGCCCGCCCCCGAGAAGAGCGCCGGGAGGAGGATGCGGGAGCTGCCCGACAGCGAACCTGAGGANTTTGTTCTTACTATATATCGGGAAAACTGTTTATGTCATGAACGTTAAAACTGCTGGAAATCTCAATACTGTCTTTATTTTTGTATATCGTATTTATAAAAAAAAAAAAATTACCTTTACTTATGCATGCTAAATTATTGCCCAGGTCCTCCCACCCGTGCGACGGGGGGGAAATAAACGGCGTTTTTTACTGGAGGTGTATGAGCGCTGTGTGAGGGGAGGATACTCGCCGCTCCGGGGCCAGGGCATCCCGGGGCTCTGGGAGATGCCGAAGCGCTCGGGAGGGAGCGGAGAGCCGCTTCCTCACCCGAATTTAGCCTAGTGCTACAACTGCCGTGTGATGCCTGATATCGGCGTGGCCTCTTCCCGAGAGGAGCGCATCAGTACAGGGCAGGAAGCTGCGTGGCCCAGGCGCGTCCCGAGGAGGCAGCGGCCACCCGCGGCCTGCGCTGCTTTCGGGAGCTCGGGGACTGGCGGGGCCACCTCCTCCCGAGGGGCTGCGGCCTAGCAAAGGAGGGAGTAGCGCCGCTTTCCAGGGGCGGCTCGACTTCCACAGGAGCGAGGGCCTCCCGTGCTCTCCCCGGTACCGAGGACGGGACCCCCCACTCCCCACCCCGCCGGCGGTGGAGCGCGGGGTTTTCGATAACTGCGCGATTTATCTCGCCAATAAATTTGCAGATCAATTAATCCCTGTCACCGCAGCTCTTCCCCAAATCAATTATAGCGAATTTAAATATAATCACTGGCTCATCCCCACCAGCTCGGGGCCACGTCTGGCAGTTCATCCCTGCGAATGAATTACGGGGCGGCTCCGCTCCGCTCCCGCGGAGGGGGGCGGAGGGACCCAGCTCCCGCATCCCACTGCTCGTGGGGCGCCGCTCCCCCTCCTAGCCCCGGAGGATGAGAATGAGGAGCTCTGAAACACAGAGCTTTTCCACTCCCGTGCACTTTAAAAATAAAATAATAATAATTTTAATAAAGGTATTTTCTACAAACTTGCGTTAACCTTTCTCGTGAGGCCACAGCTTGGCCCCTTGTACGGCTTCTGTAAAAATCCGTCCCGTGAAACACAGACTGGCGGATGCATGAGATTATGGGATGAGATTCACGAAGGAAGAGAATTATCCCTCATGGAAAGCTTCAGGTGGCTCGGCTGGAGGCGGCATCCAGGCAGAACGCGGGTGGTTACCAGCTCACCGGCCCCGCACACCCAGTGCCCCGGGGCGACACGCCAAAAATCACGATGTATCATAAATCCGAACAGATCCCATATGTCAAAAAACTTGATCGGGATAGTCTCGATTTGGGCTTGACCGATACCTACCCCCTTGCACGGAAACGGTCGCGGCGGAGGCTCTGATTTAAATTTGTAAACGATTTTCTTTTGGCCACAGGCTGCGGAGACTTCAAGGCGATAGAAAAATAAAGGCATTGGTATCTCCGCGGTTTTTCGCGCCGCTGGCTGAGGCTGCATCTTCGTGGGTGAACGGCCGGGCAGGAGCGCGCAAGACCCGCGTAAGGCCGCGGTGGCTCCTCCACCCTAATCCCGGCGACACATCCAAGTTACTCACTGTCAGGATTTACCTCTTGCTTATACCTTAAAACGTCTGAACCGTATCAGTCTGGACCTTATTATCTCAAAAAAATTATCAGTACGTGAAATATAATGCATAGTGTATGTAATAACAACAACAAAAACAACAGTAGTAGTAGTAGTAATAATAATAATAATAATAATAATAATAATAATAATAATGCTACCTGAGATCACCCCCCTGCCCCAACAAAAAAGATCCTCCCTCAGTCATTAATTTTCAGTTAAATACCCACTAATTAAGCTGGCAGACGTGCCCCACCGGGTCAGAAATATCCTGTATGTGTAAGAGGTGTGTGTCTAAACCCGTCTCAGCCCCATGAAAACCAGCCTTGCGGGTACAGGCAGCTATTCACGGACTCGGTATCAAAGTCCTACCGGTGTATTGTGTCTGTCTCAATAAAATTAATCTCTTTAAAGCCTAGCGTCTCACAAGAATACCTTCAGTGTTCCAGACTACAAGGGCAAATATGTTTTTCAGATTCTGTTTTTATGGACGGATTAAAGTTTATTTTCCATAATAGGGCACCTAATAAAACTCATAAAGCTCTGTCAGTCTTACAGCTGGTGGCCTCATTTAACACTTTCACTTCGTAAATCATTTTACAACTTACCAGGTGTTTCCAAAACTGAAAGGAGAGGAGGGGGAAAGAGAGCAAGAGGGGGGAAGAGAAATTAAAGTCACTTAAAATATAGATACGGTCCTTTGGCTCTGGGTGCGTTTGCACTGTCGCTTGGAAGGGCTTCAAAGAAGGTGTCGGTCCCAACGGGGGAGAAAAGCCTTTTAATCAGGATTTCCCACGCTCTTTTGAAGTGCGGAGGCTCGTCCCCACGTGCAGGGCAATCAAAGGCTCAGGGTGATTAGCGGAGCCGGTAACGTGCGCGACGCGCTCCGCGCTGCGCTCCGCGCCCGGCCCGGGGAGGCTCCGCGCCCGCTCCCGGAGCACCCCGGGCGGGGAGGGTCTCTGCCAGGGGGGTCCAGCCGGGAGGTATCGGGGGGAGCCCAGCCGGGAGGTATCAGAGGGGCCCCGTTGTCACCCACGAGCCAGCTCAGCCAGCGGCTGGGGGCGGAGGGGACGCGTTCTCTGGCCGAGCCCGCAGCAGGGTCCCCCCGCACCAGCCCTGGGGTGCCCCCGCATCCAGCCTCATCCCCCCGGCCCCGGCACGCCTCACCCTGCCCCAGGAGCCTCATGCTTCTCATGGCTGATGCTACCTTCCCCCACACCAACCTTCCTGCGAGTGCGGGGCCTCCCTGCACCCGTTCCCAGGGTGCCCCCAACTCCCAGCCCCGGGGTGCCCCATTGGTGTTGGTGGGGTTGCGTTGCCTCAAGACCCAGCACAGGCAGGGCTTTAATCTAACCCCCTGTTTGTAATTTCATTATTCGGCCAGTTCCCTCCCCCAGACACAGTAGGTAACAAACCTCTTAAAATTTTCATTGCTGTACTTGAGAAGTGGTAAGTATGAACACGGACCTTTGGTAGACATTTTACTTTAAAAAGCAACATGGTTTAGGCATGGATGTCATTAACTGGCAATTTCACTAGCATTAAGTGCTAAAACAAAAGAACCAAAACAGGATCCATATGTTCGAGGTAAACCTGCTAAAAGTCTTTCAAATGGGAAACCATAAATATATAATCTCCCTCAAACTCTCCGTGAAACTTCTGGGAATGAAATACTCCACTAGCAGAAAGACTATTGATTATTCCTGTCACAGCTCTGATCCCTCTGCCGGGGAGCTACACTAAGGCTTCCCAAGTGACACCAGAGATGCCCCAGGACAGTGAATCTTAGTGTAGACTCCCTTCTTCCGTTCCCAAATTTCCCCTTGAGTGCTGTGGGTGCTGAGATAACCACACCGTGCTTCAGCTGTGAAAGTAGGAACATTATTTGCTAACTCCTGAGCCATGCGTCGTTCCTGTCGTGTGCAGGGAGCTTCTTGGTTGGCTGTTTGAATCCCAGGGACAACACACAGGACAAATAGTGGAAGGGATGAAGCTCCCAAGCTCCTTAGTCTCCCTTGGGTGTTGTGTAGCAACCAAATTACAATCTTTCTGCCCCCCAAAAATGGTTCAGGTCTGGTCTGGCCAGAGTTAAATACCAACTGCACATTACTCTGAGAATTACTCAGCCACTGTGACAAAGATTTTTTATTTTTTGCCAATACTCATGCAACCAGAATCCCAGCAACAGTGGATTGAGGTTGTCCCACATGAAGAAGAGGTGGTTTTGTCTTTTCTGGGACTTTTTGCTTCTTTTTTCTTGCCCTGATGGTTGTATAATGTCTCTTCCAAACAGTTCTCTACAAGGGCAGTGAATCCAGGAGATATTTACTGTCTTCTCCCTGCTCTGAGGACAGAAGAACTTTAATTTAACTAAGTCCTAGGTGGAAACAGAAGTGCCTGCATGGAAATGGGATCACCTGCAACATATAGGAGGTCAGAGTGGTTTTTCTCTGATCACAAGTTATTATAAAAATTTGGTTTTCCGCTTCCTTTTGGAAAAAAACCCACATTTTGCTGAGTTAGTCTAACTAGGACTGGTCTCTAAAATGAGTTGAGAACAATGCCGTTTTCCTCTAGTAAAACTCAGCAGAGGCAGTGGCTTGCAATGAATTTTGTAGCTGCAAGGCTTAGCTCCATTTTACTGCTTGCAGGATATTTGTGAGCAGATCACAATTTCCTCTAATTAATCCACTATTTTAAATTATTATTCATAGGACTTCTGTTAATGTTCTTGGCCAATGGTAGCTTTTGGCAGGTGGGACTCATGTCTAAAGAGGGAGTGTGGATGCACAATGCACAAGTTCCTGATTCAGCTGCCTCCTCTCTTCCCGCACAGAGGAGATGGGGACAGAGAATTCCTGTTCCCATCCAGCCCTGCTTGGCTGTGGGTACCATTTCGATAAATAAAATAAAATAAAATAAAGAAAAAAAGAGCAGCCAGCATGGATTTTGATGTAAGGCTGGGGCAGAGGAGTGATCTCAATTTAGAACAACACCTCAAGGGATGGGGCAGATTGTCCATTGCTTGGTATCCCTGGATGGCCTTTCTGGAAAGGACGTGGAAGCCAAGCAGAAGTTGCCGAGCCGCCTCTGGTGCTGATTTCTGCAGTGTAATAGTGGCTGGCAGAGTGCTGGGGCCTGCCTAGACCATCTAATGATTCTTTCTGGACTTCAAAATGATGAATCTGTAAAGCGTGTATTGCTGTAGCAGCTAGGTGCAATTTTAGAAATGTTAATGAGTAATTACATAAAGGTTGTCCACAGTCATCGATGTTAATCACTGTTCTTTTGCCAGGGATAATTAAGATGACACTTCAGCACAATCAGCCAGTGGTTCCCGCTGTCTGTGCTGTCTCCTTCTCCCCTCCCAGCTCCTGCTGCAGCTCTCACCCTCCTTCAGGGATCTCTTCACTCCCTTCATTCCTCCCATGCTCTTGGCCCCCCAGGTTTTCTGAAGGGCCTAATTCGCCACGGCCTGAGGATTTTTAAGCTGTTTAATAGCATTTCACATAGGGGTGATAGCATGAGCTGGGGGTGCTGGGAGAAGCAGATTTGGGTGGTGTGAGGCAGTGATCTGCTGGCCCTGTGCTCCTGCTCAGAGCATCAGGGCACTCAGCTCCATTCTGCAGGTAACTCGCTTAGACAACATGTGCAAGCTACTTCACCTTTCTGCAGCCCTCACCTCATGCAATGGCTGGTCTTCACACCTTGTTTTGCCTTTTTATGTGTCTTGGAAACCTCTGATGAGTCAATCAATGACTGTGGAGGGGATGGAATAACAGCTAAGCGTGTGGTTCGCTGTAATAAAACTTAAAAAAATTTTATCCACATTTTCACTCTTCAGCCTGCGATCAGATTCCACTCAGTGTAACACAGGTTTCAGGTGATGGAAAGCCCATGATGGAGGTTTTTGCAGAGGAGAGATGCCCTGTCTGTGCCTCTGAAATGTTCTGCTCTTGCAGTAGCCCAAAACCTCATGGGTTCCTCTGGCTTTGGGTTGGGAGGAAGAAATCTCTTTCATCAGCTATGGATGGCAAGATACCTTGACCCCCCACTCCTTCATTCCTCCAAATCTTCATCTTCAGGACTGATAATTACATCTACAGCTTAGATTTGAGGGTCGATTTTGGTAGCAGACGAAATTGGGATAATGTTGAAAAGTGTTAAATGTGCTCTTCTGCAAAACCTGTTACTCCTGTGCCTCCGACAGCTCCACGTCAGCCTCGGGTAGCCCTGGCTCCTCCCTGGAGGAGGCCATTTCAGGGAAAGTGATACTCAGCTTCTGTGAGGGTGTCAAAAACCTGGCCAGGAACACAGGTTTGCTTCTCCAGTTCTTAGCAGTCTGAAGGCTCCTTAAACTCACAAACCTGGTGTGAGGCTTCCCAAGAACAGGGCAGCCTAGAAGCATGGATGAGTCTAGGGTCTCTCCAGATCTGATTCTCACACAGGTTTCAGATCACGGATAAGAGATTTGAACTGATTCAAAACCCACAGCAGCTTTCGAGCCAATCTATTGCCTTCTGCTCAAGCTCTGAAGTGCTGGTGAAGAGCTCCCCAGAGCCTCCCTCCACAGCTTTTATCATCACAGGAACCGTTTAGGATTCTCAGGTGCTGTCCCTGCCTTTCTGAACTGTTTCCTCATCCCTGACACACAGTACCTCCATAATCCTTGGCATAATAAATATCTCCAAGGGACCAACACACAGTTTCAAACCATTTAGGTAGGGAAATTTGGAAAGTAAATACCATCTAGCCAACATTTTAAGAGTGATTTGAACTAGAGAGTAAGGAAAAAAATTCCATTTAGAATCTAAGGCTTTGGCTGAGGAGAAAGGTAATTTTGTGAAGATGCAAGCCTAGAAAATGCAATCAAGGTGACTTATCTTTCCTCAAGGTGACACCAAGCATATCTTGGGTTACTGTCTCTATACTAGAAAAACGTATTGTTCTGTCCCCTGGCTGTAATCAATGGCTGCTCCTCAGTGGGCTTCAGTGCCTCCAACAGTATTCCCTACTATTCCACACTAGAGCCATGTGGGCCTGTGCACCCAGGAGAGATTTGAGGGTAGTCTTATCATCTGAACTGTAAAAGGTGCATAATGGAGTTTTTAATGAAAAACGTGTAATGCTTGGAAATCTTTCACTTATGAAAATGAAACAACCATTTCACTGTAACTGACAAAAGACTATTAAGGAACCATTCAAAAACAGTCTCTGTTTTAATTTTGCTCTGTACCTCTCATTCTAGTTACATTACTCAGTCATTTTTAATTCACTTTGAAATGAATTCCACTCAATTCACGTAAGGTGAGCTGTTTTTGGTGTGTTAACTAGTTTGTCCTAGGACACAAGTTTTAAGGAATTTTTGGTGCCAGTTGGCTTTTCCTAAGCTTATCCTTGATAGATGCTCATTCATTTCCTTAAAGGGTTATTAGGGAAACCACAAGGTATCTGATTTGGAATTGTGCATGCATCTAAATTAGGGGAAGGCTACTGTAATTAGCTTGAAAGCAAGGCTGCAGGTCACACCAGAATTTGGGGACAGCACAGCTGTTTCATGCGGGCAGCTGTGATGTCCATGCCTGCAAGCCTCATGCTAAACTAAGCTTTACTGGACGGTGAAGGAAAGTTCCTCCAGGAGATGAAATCACAAAAAGTGTCATATGGTAAACGAGTCATACCTCTACCTACAATCCCTGAAATCAGTCCAACCCAAAAAGTCCTGGGTAAAACGTACACTCAGCCTTTTAAAAGCAACCCTATGGATCAAATTGTCTCCTGAAAATAAAATTGCTTTATCAACTGCAGGAAAAAATCACATATTGACTCACGCACACAGGATGTAGCTGGGCACTAGGCTGCAATTACGATCAGTGCAACAAAAATTGGAGTATTACTGTTGCCACTCACATATTTACTAAGCTGAAATCACTGTCGTGCACCGGCTGCTCCCGGGCTGTAACTTTTCATGTGCAAAGTTCACCCGCAGAACAATGGGAATCAAACGATCCCAGATGTGCTCTGAGCACAGTATTGGGTTGCACACCTTCGCTAGCACCAGGCAGGGCAGCCCCGCTGCGTCTGCGCCTTCGGAGCATGACTGACATCAGCCCCTCATCCCCGGCGTGCAGGACAATGGAAAAATGTCAAGTAAAAAAAGCCCTGCAGATACTTGGCTCGTTCAGGTGTGGTGTTAAAACCCTGCCAAAAGGACTTGTGTATGATTTATCAGCGTAACACTCTGGCCAAAGCTAAAAACCAGACTTCACTGCCCTGTTAATTTTGATACAGAAAACAGAGAAAGTTTAAAACACTGCTGTCCAGCCTAAAAGAAAACAAAAATCGAAGCTGCCATAATAGCTATGAGTGGATCGTGCTGTTTAAAGGTGGAATTGAAATTTTCTGCTACACAGCTAAAAAGTCAAACATCCGGCTTTTTGTTAAATGCATCTAAAGCAAATCACACCATGTTTTCCACTGGCCTGGCGGGAGTAAGGATTAGTGTTGCAACTGTAGCTGCTTGGCTTTCCAGCATATTGTTTTTTTACCAATCCAAAGCCCTTTTCTTCTCATAAAGTAGCAACTCTCCCAAACTTGCTTTATGGAAGAATTTGGGACATTTTAAGTGGCATCTCCATTATTGGAACGATCAGGGACCATTTCTCACATGGGGTGGATGTGGGCTGCCAGACTAATACTCAACAGGAAGAAATCTCAACGGGCTGTATTTTGTGTATGTTATTGAACACTTACTCCGTGGCAGACAAAGCAAAATGTGTCCCAGCCAGGTGTAACTTCCCCAGCAGCCTCTGCTAGCAGGCAGTGCTTAGTGTGCAGTTCTGCAGGAAGGTGACTGCCAGCGTTTGGTCTTGCTGCTCTTACAGTCCTGCTAGAAGGAGGAGAGGCTCTGGCAGGGCCAGCTCTGCTGGGACAAGTTTTTTCTCCAGGGTTAAAAGTATGATATACGTCAAAATTATACATTGTGTATATGTTTAGACACACAAGCATAATGTAGAATACCTACAAAATACATTATGCATATGTATTTTAATATAAATACACATATAAATAAGTACAAAATCCTCTCTGCTTTCCTTTTCACACGTGCTTTATATCCTTGGAATGTAATGACCACAGAAGCAACAGCTTGCAGATGCTTATGTACATCAACAGCAGACTCTGCCAGGCCTTCCACCTCTGTCAAGCTGTGGCAGTCTGGCCAGTAGGACCACAGAAAAAGTTGTTAAATATGACAAGATCCAAGACTCAGGAATTCACATTTATCTTGGAATCGTCAGATTTCTGTCAGACAGTTATTCCCTCGCTGAATCACAGTGAGAGGATGGGACTTGTGCAGAATCACCCACAAAATCCATCCTTGACATGACTACAGCACTGTGGGCTGGCAGTGTATTCCTGCTGCTTTCCTTGAAAAGCGTTTTTTTTTTTTCAAATGATGTTTAAATCTGCTGAATGTAAAAGCCCCAGGCAGGTAAAATCTGTTTTCTTCAGAAACCAAACAATGGCTCTGATAACATTAATTTTGAACAAAACACATAGAGAAATAATAATTAATGCAACTCTCAGTGTGGGAAAAAAAAAACCCAATCGTAATTTTCAACTGTAAGGTTAAAACCACCCCCTCTAATTGCACAGCAACACCTGCATTGCACCACCTCAGGCAGCTGCAGCAAGTGAATTCTCACACCCATTAAACACTTGGCAATGCTGCCACGGCAGCAAAGCTGGTCAGCTCCCATCACCAAGCAAAGCACTCACACCAGGCAGGGACAGGAAGCCTGGCACCTTTGGGCTAAGGAAGATGATTCAAAATGTATCTCCAGCAGCAAAGTTGCCTCAACCTCCATGCCAGAGTAATGTGTTTCCATTAAACCACCACCACATTGACAGGCTGGGTCTACCTAAACTCCTGCAAAAAAGGCAATTAATTAAGTGGCTGCTGGAGTTGTAGGGGGAACAATTCTTTCTCAGAGTCCCATGTGTCCCACAGTAGCCGTTTCTAGGGGTTTGCACAGATTTTCTTCTGAGTCCATACTCCAAACTTTAAGTACAAGGTTTGGCATGGTTGGTTGTAAGGCAAGATGTTTACACACACCCACTAAAGTTGTGACTTTTGTGGACACCAAAAGCACATCAATCCTGCTGCTGCCCACACTTCTCTTAATTGGTATGAATTTTAGAAAATATTGTAATTAATTTTTTCCAGTTTTGTACACTTAAAAGCTGCCAGTGGTATGAAACAGGCTGAAAAAAGCATCTTGCTTTATTCTTTTGATAGTAATCTCTTCTGTTGTTACCTTCCTAGGGTAACCCAGGATTTTGAAAGCAGGTCTCTGCTCCCAGGACACCTTTTTGCCTACAACTTGCCCTATCCTCTCAGAGAAGGAGAAAAACAGCTCCCTGGCTGCTGGAGGAAGAACTCCTCCACCTGAAAACAGTACACCTGAGCAAGCAGAATATACTACATCCAACAATTTGATTAAAAAAGAAATCTTCCCAACAGGGACAGATCAATTGGTATGAAAAGCAACTGGGAGGCACCATAAGTAAATGCCCTATTGGACATCAGAGGCGTCTGGCTACAGAAACAGGGCTGACAACTCCAACACAAGTAGATCACAGATGCACATTCCAGACAAGAAAGTACTTCCCTTCTCCACTCAATTTAAGGTCATTCCCTTCTGGGCAGGCCAGCCAGAGTAAAGCTAACACAAACACCAAAGCATTTAGAAAAATGGCAGTTTAATGTGTAGTGGTAAGGTGACAAAAAACACAGTGTTACAGAAAGAAATGTGCCTATTTTTTTTAAGCACCCAAATAAAAAATGTGAGCAAATTCTTAAGGGAGATATTCTCTTCTTAAGATTCATACTGATGATATTGTTTATGTCTAGAAAAGTCTGATTAACACAAGTGATTTGGCAACTCCAGTTCTAAAGCTGTGAAAAACAAGCTAAAAAAGCCATAAAACTATGCTGTGATCTCTAAACCCAATATAATTGGGCAAAGACAGATCTTCAAGTTGCTCTGCAACAGTTTTGAATCCAACCGAAGATCTTTTCCTGACCCACAGTCACGGAATGAATTCACAGAATTAGCGAATAACTTCCAACACTTTAAGAAAAAAGTTGATTTCTTCCCAAACCGACTCACCAGTGCTTGTGCCATCTAGTGGCTCCTTTCTTCAGGTGAGTACCATGATTCCATATTAAAAGCCTTTAGTTAAGGCTGCTTCTCTTATTATTTTAAATGAAAGGCTAGAATATGCAATGCAAAACACCTCTGCTGACAGAGTATCATAGAAGGGAAATTCGCCCTCTTCTCCAGATACCAACCATCAACATGAAGCTCTTGTACTAAAAAGGGACATGACAAAACCTCATCTTCTCTTTCTTCAAAAAGGTCTTGTATCCCCTTCAATTAAACCTCTAACCAGCACATAGAGCAAATTAACTGTTTATGTAAAAAATGGATCCTTTAGAGTAACATAGCTCTCCTCATTCCCAATTAGTCAGGTCTGAAAGACCTCAGCTCAGTTTTCCTGTATGTTTTATTAGAAAAAACAGAACTATAGCTTCAATTTGGGTTCTTTTGCCTCCAAAGCCTTGGTTGCTAGTCCCACTCTCTCTTTTAACAAGCTAGCTTCTTCAGCACTCTTTTGGGCTTGTGCATGTTTCAGTAAGAAGTGGGTAAGGAAGAGTTTCAAGCCTTCCCGCAGCATTCCCAGTTTGGGGTTGTCAGATACCCTGTAAAGATACAGATCAAAAATATTACTTAGTCTTCTCCTGTTTCAGAAGTTTCTTAATTTTATCATCTTCTTCAAATAGAGCTGTAGAAAAAAATCTAATCTATAAAAGAAGTTTTATTGAAGAAGCTTTCAAATTACCAAGTCTACCTTGGTTTGGCAAACAGCCCAAACACTCGACATACAACTGGCCCTCAACAATAAAATGGAATATTGCAGCCTCAGACCTGCTTTATGTAAGCAATTACATTACAGCAAAAAACAAAACAAACTGAAACATAACCACCTGATTTTTTCTAATTTTATGTGACTTTGCAAGTCTTATCCACTCAAGTCCTAAGCATCTCTAAGGATGGAGATTTCCCAGCCTCTCCAGGCAACCCTGCCCTGTATCAAAAATAAGATTTTTCAGACAATGTTGATAAAAAACCCCATAAAAAATACCCCAAACCTTTGCCTCATTAGCATCGCTTTCTTTTTCCTTCTTCAGATACCTCCCAGCAATGACTGCTGGCAGAGTGAATCCCGCTGCACACAGGTGATACAGCAATAAGGGAAATAGAGAATTACAGAGTTCTGCTCATGAAAATCCTGTGACCAAAACGATACATTGAATGTCTGGAAGCCTTATTTTGTATAACACAGTTGCATCTCTATCAGAGCCTGTACCAACACACAAATGACACACTTGCCCGCCAGGAGAGCTCACATTTTAAGGGATGGAGGGCTGATGTGTGGAAAAGGCACAGTGTAATTCCAAAAAACAGGCAAACTTCTTATCTTCTTAATTACTACTCAGGAAGGGTTCTGTGGAGATGTCAGTGGTCACTTACCTCATAAAAATGTCAGTAAGTTCTTCCTCATCTGCTTTAGTTAACAGTGTGCTTAATACCTGTCGTAAGAAACGGACCTTGGGTTTGTCCAGTTCACTGAATTCAATTACCTGGCAGACAGAGAAGGAGAATTAGTTTAATTCAAATATTTCAAACAGCGGCTCTTCTCTCCTAAATGAAGAGCTTTTAGCACACCAACTGGCCTCTGCATATATTGAGCCTTGAGTTTAGCACAGAATAATTACCTGAGAACGCTGCCTCCAAAAGCCAATCAATAAGGAAAGCAAAGAACCTTCTAAGGAATAGAAGTATACTGGTACCAGAATACCAGATGTCATTTCCCAATTAGGTAAATACTTCGTAAGTACCTGGGACAATCCATTTAATTGCTTGTTTAATACATTTCAGTTATTCTTCTAATAGAATTCTGGACTCCCCATTCTGAAATCCAAGAAATCTACTCAGCACTTTCTTGTCTAATAAAAACAACATTAGCTAAAAACCATAGCATAAATCCACTTGCAAAGCCTGCTAATGAAGAGGCCTCAGTTCCAACTCTGGATACACTAAAAAAAAATAATCTTACAACTGCTCTAGATAAAGAAATGTAGACTTTCTCTATACCTGGGTCACCACAGGATCCCTTCCCCAAACGTCGGCATTACCATAATCAATTGGAACAATTTGGTAATTTTAAAACAAGTTTGTCTTAGCATAATCAGCTAAAGTACTGGATAGGTAACAGAGAAAATACACCTTCCACAGAACTAGCAAAGGCAGGGAAAACACAGGAGGATTTGAAAAGAAAACACACCAACCTTGAGAACTGAAAGTGGCAGTGCTTTTGTCCTTATCAAGTGAGCCAGCAGTGAAACCAAGTTGGAGATGGCAGCAGCTGACAGGTTTTCTAAGCCTCTGATTTTGTCCCAAATACTAAACTGAAATGTCACCTAGGGGTCAAAGGTAAAAAACAATCCTACAAATCAAGTGACTGTTTAAATGAGTAACAATATAACAAACCCTTTGACTTTCTATTCTTTATAAGCCCTCTGTTAATTAACAGAAATGCTTTATCAGACTGTTCCAATTAGTTTAAAATGCATAAAATAGAAGAAAGAAAACCTTCAGCAGTAGTTATTTCATTTCCTATTCACATCTGACCATGAGTATGCCTTACTGAATGCTTAGCTATGTATACATAGCAAAATTTTTCCTTGGGATCAAGATCCTAACAGGCATGCATCCATTCTCAGGTATTCAGTAACTGTCTTCCTAACCACAATCATGACACTAAACCAATGAAACAACAGATTTGTCTTTACCTGAAATCGTCTTTCATATCCACAAAACTTGTTAGCCAAAAATGCATAGAAGGGGTTGAATGTCTTCTCCTGTAAGCAGCAGTAAAGGATGACATGAACTATTTCTCTCTCCTGCTGATCTTTCAGTCCAAGCCTGAAATTTCACAAGAAATTGAGAATAATTCGGTAAGGAAAAACTTACTGACACAAAGTAAGAGCTACAGTCAACATCTGACAGCAATACTTTAAAACCCCTCCAAACATCACATTACATTTTACTTGTTACAAAGTACCGATAAAGTCTTTAAAACTCCAAATGGACTCCAACCTTTAAAAGTGTTGGCTAAACGAGTATGGTATCGCACTGTGGAAGTGCTGAAGCATTATAGGTGTTGAAGGAATAGATGCAAAAGCAAGACCTCAAGAGACAGAAGTGGAATGATACAAATATAGTCATTGCCCAGGGAAGGAAAGGTATCCCACTCCATGTTTGTAGCTCTCCATGAACAGAAGAGAGGGCACAGAGGCACCAGTAGTAGCACTGCACCTACAAACACCACTAACAAGGCTTAAACAGTGAAACAAAAGTTAAATAGTGAAACAAGAACTGTAGGGGCCCATTGTGATTATCTCATGCTTGTACTTATGGTCATGGCAGGAAAACCAGCCTTTGGATCAGTGTAAGCCTATTTGGAGAAACATTTCCAGGGCTCTTCACTTCTGTGGTATTTAGCAGGGATAAGAAAACATTCTAAGATGTTTTTCTTACTCAGTGATATGAATTTTTTAACCTCTGGGTCAAATCCATGCTACGTGATACCTGCAATTCATTTTTGTCTGATAGTAGCCTAAGAGGGTACAGTCAGTGATTACAAAGCACCTTAAAAAAGAAAAAGCCTGAAGAAAATAGTATCTACAAGTACTTATGTTGGCTGCTCCAGTATGAAGGCCAAGGACTGAGCAGCCTTCTCACTCCAACAGCTGACCAGTCTAAAAGAGGGCTGAGACACTCTGGCAGGGAATGGTAACTAACTCACAGTGCACCTGGTCTGTGAATAATATGATTTAACTTCCTAATGCTGCCAAATGCTTGGCAGCATTTAAACCAATCAAAATGAAAAATCCATCATATTAGAATCTGAAAAATATCAAACAAAATTTTTCTCATTGCTTCAAATTCAAGTTTCACAGGGGATTAGTACAACTCAAGAGTACTTTCTAACCAAGTGTGACTCCACTGGAACTTGCCCTACCACCTGTAGTTGGTCATTACTTGATGCCAATATCCCTCCTTTGTACACACCTCCAGACATCGGCATTGCATGTGACCACAGACATACCAGATTAACAGAGAAAACACTGCTGTTCAGCCCAAACTCCCCAGAATTTAAAGTTTTACAGCAGGAAAATCTGGGATGATTTCTAGGCTGATTGCCAACGAGCAGTGAAAATTTAGAAGCCTGCTCTTCCAAAAGGGGCCAGTACTGGAAGTGCTGTGTCTGTGTCATAACCCACCTGTTCTCCCATCAGCCAAGTTCCATCTGATTTCAGAGCAACAAAAGTTTTTTTTACAAGCACACAGGTTTTCAGGCATCAGATTTGCTTTTAATAGATGACTTGGGAAGTTACACTGCAATCACTAGTTTGGCACACTCTCTCTTTAACTTATTTAGGAAATACTCATGTTGCCAGAGCTGTAACCAAGTGACAACACTTGGATATTCAATTTTCTTCTTACCTTCACTTCCTCACAGAACTAGAATTCCTAAATATCTAAAATTTAAGAGTCTGGACTCTTTCACCGCTGAGCTTCACCACAAACCTGTATAGATTTCATAAGCCTGATATTCTTTGATAAAGAATGTGCAACCACCTCACTGATTCAATTATTCATGAATTACTGTATTCCCATGGACTTGTATATCTTGATCCTGCTGTAAATGGGATAACTGCCTCTGAAGTAGGTTATTTGTCACCAGCAGAAGCCTGCCTCCAAGTAGGTTAGTTAACGTCAGCTGAAGCCCAAGACTATCCTTGCCTTTAGATCAAAAATAGGAACTCTTATATCCCCTTTCAAAAGTCAGTTCAAATTACATTAGTAGATACAATCACTTTGGTAGATACCCTTTATCCTTAATTATACATCTCACTCCAATAGGATATCTGAGCCTTTTATGATCGTCTCATTATGTTCTGAGATGTGAAGTTTCTCAAATTCTTTATGCCTACAAAATAACTTCAAAAATTGCCTCTCCATCAAACTTAAGCAGCATTCATTCCCTCTCCTAAGTGAAACTGTGGTTTGTGCGGCCTTTCAGCTGATGAAGAAGAAGGATCCAGTCTCACTCTCCTCTTTGTCACCAGTGATGTTCCCAGCCCTCTCTCTTCACTGACACCCCTGCAATCACTGAGCCACTTCAGGGAGCTGTTCTGGCTTCAAACTAATTACTTTCATTTGCAGTAAGGTGGAAAGGGACTAGAAAAACTATAGCAGTCTGGATTTTAAATAGTTTAAATTATTCTTTAACGACATCTCAACTCTGTCACAGAACTAGCAGCAGATGAATCAACAAGAGCAGTTAAAATATTTCTTCATATGCTCTTCCTAACACAACTGACATCACACATACAAATACAAATTCCCCTACGCTCTGGAACACATGTTCACACTGTAGTTAATTCCTTCACTGACAATTCTGTGTACTTTCCATTATGCTCTGCCAAATGTGGGCAGATTTAAGAATTCCTCTCTCTGAGTTTGCTGTATAAACATCAGCACCAACACACACCAGGCAGCCTGCAGAGAGATTTTCTGCCAAGCCTGTATGTATTCAGATTTGTGTACTAGCTTAAATAGCACAGATGAGAGTCAAGTCCAATTTGCAAATTGAGCTACCAGGTCTTGGCAAGAGCTGCAGCAGCAGCTAATTTCCTTTAATTGAACAGGCCATATTAAGATATTGGAATGACTCCATCACAGTCTTAAATCCAAGCTGTGTTTTGCAGAAGTGGCATTTAATCAAATATTAGTTGACTTTATTACAAAGTCTGTTTTGGTTTGGTAAGCAAATTAAATAACTGCATGCTATCCTGGTAAGACAATACCCTTGAGTTACAACGCTGAGACATAAAAGTTCAGACCTGATCCCTCCCCTCCCAGTTCCTACAGACTCACAATTAATACTCTGACAAACACAAGGAACAGCTTATTTTGAGCTCTTCCCTGATCACATCTTCTTCTGAAGAGCTGCTTGTTGAGAGGTAAGGGAACTGGTCTTAATGTGAAGCAAACCCAAAGCTAATAAATTCTGCAAGAGGGAAGTGGCGATGCTAGAACACTACCAGGTCATGCAAGTATAGGCAGAGATGGCTTAACAAGGTGGCAAGAAGTCAAAGAAGCGGCACTAGTACAGAAATCACAGCAATCCAGCAACAAAACCAAGAGATGTTCTGCAGGGGCTTCTGGTCTGCCTCTGTAAGGAAACTAGCCTGCAGCGGCCTTCCATCCACTCGACTGGGATACACAGCTCCAGTGCAAAAAGACACAGGCTCCTTACATCAAAAGATGCTGCAAATCACAGTTACAGCCAGGAGTGACAACAACAGGGGCTACTCCTTTCCTCTGACTGCCAGTCAGTTCTTGCCTGCTCCATTAACCCTTACACCAGGGTTCTAGTCCCTTCTCCTACCCTTCTACCCTGTGTGGTTCCCTAGCAATGCACTTCTTTCAATTGCATTATCAAGTGAATGCTCTTAAGCCTAGACCAGAAATGCTGTATTTACAACCCATTTATTGTTCTGGGCTGTCTTCTGTACTAGTCTGTACTTACTTCAGAAGTTTTTCAAAGGCATCCATGAAGTCTTCACTTGTCATCAAGACACAAAAAATACTTCTCCTGATATCAGTGTTCATTCTCAGCTTACGAGCAAGCTCCATTATCTTTGAACTCACCTGAAAATAAAGTTATATGCTATTTTATTTATGTTTGCCTTAAAAAAGCTCTTTCTGTACAGCCTTAAATAACACCATCAATGAAGCTCTCCAGTAAACTATGAATCACCAATCCAGAGGTCCTGAGCTTTTGTCCGGAGGCACAGGCATCATCAGGAGCTTTTTCAACTATGGAAATACATTTTAATCTACTTTAATTGTATCAATTAATTTTACAACGTGCTTCTTTAACGTAAGTAATTCACCATGACCATCTCATCACATTACTTCTGGAATCAGCTTGGATATACGCCACAGACAGACAGCACAACCTGTCAGAATTCCTGCTAGCAAATCCACTGTTGAGTCAAGTCTCTTCTTCCACCTTAGCAATTCCACAGGATAAGAAAAAACAAGCTATACCATATTTGTCATAACAGCTCTTATGAACCACATGAGCACAATGTTTTAAAAAACCTAAGAGCAGAATTTACAGTCCAAAAGCTTGGTCTTACACAAGAGCACATGAAGGTTTTTTTGGTGGGCTCTGATATGAACTTATTGACACATAGAAAAATCTTCAAACGATCACAAACACTTAGACTTACAATTTGGATTTACCTTTCCTATGTGCAGCTTTTGCTGAGCCTGGCTTTTTGTATCACTGATCATTGGTGCTCCACTCCAGGATGACCCCACGATCCACCAGCGACCAACCTGGTCAGCGCTGAGGAGAGACTCCAGGGACACACGGAGCTGAGTGTCTTTTCCTGAACCACTGCTGTGAACCTTGAATAACAAAACAAAAATAAAATCCAACACAAAAGCTTTTATTTGAAACTCTTTTTTTCGTTTCTTACAGAAGACAACAAATACTTTAATTACTTAAAATGATTTTTAAACAAAAACTTTAAACATGTAAGTTCGTATCTCCATAAAGGTCTTCTCATGTTTCCTCCCCAACCTTTGTTTCAATCAGCAACCTGAAAAGAATTTACAAGTTTCCCATACGCTGTAATTTTTTAAATGCATAAAGTTGCATAAATCTACATGTAGAAGCCCTTGGGTTTTTTATTTGAAAAAAGACATACTAATCTAAAAAGTTGACATCTTCCAATCACAAAGTTTGATTAGAATTCAGATGATGCTGACCTTACAGCATCTTACAATCTAGTCATGATTTCTTTTCGAACACTCGCGACTACATAAAATGACACAACAAACTGCCTTATGTGTTGTACAGTTCGAAAACCAAAAATTTTAAACTCTTTGAACAAAATAAGAATTTTCAACAAAACGGTCTAGAAGTGTATCAGGAGGACTGCAAAAGTTTAAGAGAGGAAATCCTACAGAACTAGGTTACCTAGCTTGTTTTTGCCTGGCCTCTCATCCTGCACTGATAAATTGCTTTCACCTCTTTTATACTGGGTTGTTCTAGACAAACTGTCCTCTCTGTGAAAAAAAACCCAAACAACAAAAAACCCCCAAGAAAGCTGACATCCAATAATTACTCCTGGATTAAGAATAATAAGGCTACACCTGCCAAGAAAGTTCTCACCAGTGCTCTCTGCAACTTGCGGAGTCTTTCAACTGGTTCAGGATCATAACCAGGAATCTTACGCATGTCGTTGTTCCTAAGTGCCAGCATCGTCTCCAGCATAAAACGAACCTATTGGGAAAAGAAACAGTTCTGTGGCTCATGTGCTGTGGGTTTATTAAATAAAGTAGGAGAGTGTACTTTGAAATTACTATTCTGTGAGAATAAGCAGCTCAGCTGGCAATATACATCAAAATTTAAATACAACATGTTTACTTTAACTCCTATTATATTAATTTGTGCACAAGCTTCATCTGCTAAACACCATGCCTCAGTGACCATTTTTTGAAGTGTACAAAGTATCATGAAACAGTAAAACTGTCCACAGCATAAGATACAAACCAGTCCTGTCTCACCCATCACAAGCATTTTGGTGTCTGTGTCCTAAGAACTAATGCAGAAGGACAGACAAGAAGAATGCAAATAACCAAATGTCACACTAATGGTAATTTAGAACCTAAACAGAATGTAGCAGAAAACATTTCTGTAAATTAAACTATGTATCCAAGTATTTATTACAGTCTGTTGAGAATATAAAATCTTTAGAACAAACACATACCCTAGTCTGATCCTGGAATTTCTTCTCTGCTGTGCTTGCTTTCCTCTGGGCTTCAGTGATCAGTTCTTTCAAAGCCAATGCATCATCTTTTCTTAAGGAAAAGCCCACATTTTTCAGAAGAAACAAAATCAGCTCAATCTCTTTTTCAGTGAAAGTGCTAACAAGCTTTTTCAGAATATCAAAGATCAGCAGGCAATGAACCACATGGAAGTTATACAGATGAGCAATCAAAGCAAGCAGATTTTCACATTCTTTCCCTTCAGCATCACTTTTACAGAGTTCATCAAATTTCTTCACCACAGCTTCCAAAAAGTGAGCACCGACCTGGCAAGAATTCCATTAAGGGGAAAAAAAAAATCCAGCAGTTAACTGTAAGTAGATTTTACAGACATCTGTAAAACTCATTTTTGGGTCACCACCACTATTAATTTTAAAGAAATATTGTTGTTCCTCTCAACCAATATGGATGTTCTACATTTATATACACAAATATTTAAGTGGTGTGACGTTTTCGTAGAAGTCTGCATTATTTACACCTCATATTTGACATCCAGTTGCCTTTTAAAGCCTGTGCAAGAAAAACAAGTATTATGAACCTACAGTAAACATACATCAGCATTTGTTTACATATTTTCATGGACACATATTAGCACCTTTCCAGCTGTCAGGCTAGCATGCTGTTACTGCTAGTCATTCATCCAGGAAAAGCTGCATGTCAAAAACCAAGCATTGCTGAGTTCGGCATTCCAGAAAGAAATCCTTAACTAGAGGATAAAAAACAATACTGTGAAAAAATCCCCAAAATACCAAGTTTTCATGGTTGCTGAGCATGAACTGAAGCTGCTTTTGAAGTGGGGATAATTCTTAGACATTTGTCAGTGGTACAGCTGGGAAAAGAAATTTTGGAATATATTTATTTCTGAAGAGAGAACTGATGCTAAAGGCTGGGATTAGGAAGCCTACCAAAACACAGTGAGGTAATGAATACATTGCTGCTAAATAAGACCCTCACCCATTATTACTGTGCTAAAATCTGCTGACCTTAAGAGAACCAGAAGTCCCAGCAGCAGTACTGACTTGCATTACCAGCCTTGACCAGCTTAGGTGTTAACTATCCAATGGCTGCACAAACTTATAAACACAGGCCAACTTCTTAATTGCTCAACCTAATCTTCAGAGCAGCTGTACTATCACACTTTCATGTAAATGCATATTGTACATTTATTTTACACAAACATTGTATCTGCAGTCAGAACTGCCTTTCAAGCAGCAAAGAGGGATAAAAAAAAGTTTAATGCCAAGTCTACATGGAGAAAGCTGCTGTAATTGCATCCATCTGATATCTAATATGGTTTCAGAGCCAGCATTCAGGCCACTGTATCACAAACTGAAAAAATTACATTAATGCATCTTTTGCATTGAGATATGGGGGGAAGAAAAAAGAGTAATCTAATAGGAACATACTGCTGAAGCAACTCAATTTCCTCACAGATGTTTCACTGAAATTAGCTAAAATCTTCCCTTTGACATCAGGAGCTTCAGCATCAGCTTAGGCGAGAAGGATTTTACCTCATCCATCAGGCTTAAAAACACAAAACAAAATCCCCTCAAAAAACTGCCATGCTTTTTCAAGTTTTTAATATTCCAGAGTAATTGTTATAACTGCTTAATTCCACTAATGATTTGCATGATTTGCTCAGAAAGGAATTTATCCACCATTGTAAAAGGATTTCTGTAGTTGTAACACCTTTCTTATCTGGATATACATAGCTCAAAAACAATACCCTCATGTATCCATGAGAACAGAAATGGATTAGTGCAACTAAAGGGAAGAGAAGCTGAAGGTTAGAAATTTTTGATTACTGGATGCAGAAAGATTTTGATGAAAAAATGATGGTTTTATAACTGACCAGTGGTAACTCACGGAGGAAATAAAGTTAGATAAAGCAACAGACTTAGACCCTTTCACTTGTGGAAGCCTTGCAAATAAGCTACAAAATACTGACAAAACTCAACTAAAGATGCTTGTTAGTGACACACAGTTAAAAATTACAAGGCAATTCAAACAAAACGTCAAGGAAAACACTCTATGATATGTGTTATTATACAAAATTTGTCTCAAGCACAAGAATTACCTCAATTCCTACATTATGATGAAGGATGCTAACCAGAAGGACGTGCTCCATCATCAGTCTCGCAGGCATGGTGACTGCAGTAACACAGGCGCTCATGAGAATGTCTGTCAGAGTGTCATTCATGTCCTTCCTGCTGTTGGCCATGTAGAGCTCTTCCATCTGTCCACTGATGGAGGATAAATTCGGTTCACTCAGCCTACGGAGAAACAAAATCCAGTGTCCACTTTTTCTTCTCTTCAAACAGTTTCCCGGCTTTGAGTTTACCCAACAAACAGCCCTTCTTTTCAGAGAAACTAGTTTGACTTAAGAAGAAAAGATTGAAGATTGGTAAGATGATTGGAAAGGACCTTTTGTATTTTTCTGTGTTTACTAAACCAAAAAAGTATAGTACATTTAATTCTAGTGTAGTTTTTTACAAAAAAAAAATTACATGTAAAAACACATCAGCAGCAATATTTACAAAGCACTGTCAGTCTGCTTACTGCCACACTGAACAGATTCACTGAGAAAAGAGAATGGTTTTAGCAGTTTTAACTATTGCACATCACAGTCTTTGAAGAAATTAAGTATGAAATTAATCCATACTTTAACATATATGGTATATCAAATTTCAAATGACCGAACAAACTCTAGTCAACATTTTATAGGTAACAGATGAAAATTGCCAATAGATTTCTTATTTTAAAAATACTCTAAAACTGAAATGAATGTTAATTACTATTTTTATTCTTCAGTACCTTAACCTAGGAAGGGTTGCTCCTCCTCAGTTGTAGTGTTGGAGAAATTTAACTTAATTTAAAAAATCCAAAACAAAGCAAAACCCATTTTCTTCTGAGTTTTTTTTTTATAAGCATACTCCCAACTGACACTTAGTGAATTATACCTAGCACTTGCAGGCAACTGCTGTGTGGAATCCAGCCCAATCTTAAATTTATTTTCTAGATTTTTCAACATCTATAATGACTAACTTTGAAGAATTTATACCAATAAAGATAATTATTCTTAACAATAGCAGACATGATTGCCAACTTAAAATCAGTTTGTGAAGAGAAAAGTCACATCCTTGCCACCTGGGCTTGAATGATGAGCATTGTCACATTGATCCAGAAAGATTAATGACTTTCCTTATTACATTACCTATTAATGAGGCCATTCACCATTTTCTTCAGTCTTCCCAACTCTTGTCTTTTCTTGTCATCTAGTGTCTCCTGAGCTTTCCTTATGTGAGGAGGAACATACTTTGTAGCACCGTGATTATCACTCTTACCAGGAAAACAAGGAAACAAGGTATCAGATGAGACCAGTATCTTAAATACTTGAACACAAATATACATTTATATTTAAGATTAAAATACCAAACTTTTAGTTAAGGATATATCTTACCATCTAATAATCAACGCCAAAGGAATAACATGAAGAAGCAGGCAAAAAATTACCCTTTATGACAAACTTGATGAGAGCAAAGCCCCTCTTCCCTATGTGTGGAACCTCCTTTAAGTTACGTGCATTAAAACCTGACATCTTAGGTCTTGGTTTTACTCAAATTTTATCAGTGACAGTTTAAGTTTAAGCCCATAAGGGCTAAATGACCTGTGTGACCTCCTCTCCTCCACCCATTCAACAAGACCTAATACTGGCAGAACCTCTGGGATCGTCCAGAAAGCAACATTTCAGTGTATAACCGTTGCTAATTTCAGCACAAGCTCTCTTTGCAGAAGCGCTTAATCATATCCTTATACTCTAATACCAGGGCAGTTCCTTTTATTTGTGGATTTCACACACGGACAGGTCTCACATGCCTTGTGCTGTAGGGTATTACCTGCCACTAGCCCGACTCGGAAACTCTCCCCTCCACGTCTAACAAGTGTCCCTAGGACCTGGCAGACCCCTCAAGTCAACACTGTCGCTGGACCCGGCTGTTTTGAACCAGGACAACACTCCACATGGTCCGACTGGACAGCAAACACCTGGGCGTAACAGCGGCGATGCTACGCTGCTTTATGTTCAGATTGCGCGATGTGCTTGGGAAGCAGGTCTGTGCTTTCTGAGGCTAACATCCTACCTCTGCCGCCTCCTCCTCCTCCTCCTCGCCCGAGAGCTCGCTGGCCTCTGGCACCCCGCCGTCCTCGGGGGACGAGCCCTCGCTCTCCCAATGTCCTTCCATGTCATCTGCCTCGGAGGGGTCTGAGGCGTCTTCCGGAGCCTCCTCGTCCTCACCATCCTCCTCGTCTTCATCTTCCTCCTCGTCCTCGTCTTCCTCCTCCCTCCCCGGCGGGCGCTCCCGCGGCCCCGGCTGGGTCTCCTCCTGCTCCTCCTCGTCGCTGCTCTCGCACAGCTGGCTGAGCCCGGCCCGTGTGCCCAGCGCTCCCAGCACGTATCCCAGCCCGTCCCGCAGGAAGCTCTGCGGCAGCCGCTCGGCCGCGGGCCCTTCCTGCTTCTTGCGCCGCTTCCCGAGCCCCAGCTGCCGCTCCAGCCGCCGGATCTCCTTCTCCTCCTCCTCGTTGGCTTCCAGCAAGGCCCTTTTCCGCGCCGAGGTGGCTGCGGCGGCCGAGGGGGCCTCAAGGGCTGTCGATGTCGGTGCCGACACCGGCCTGGGCCGCTGCTTCCCAGCGGCGGGCGAAGCCAGGGCTCCGGGGCGGGCGGCAGGAGCAGGCTTGGCTTGGGCCAGCTTTGTCTGGGCCGGCTTGGGCTTGGCTGGAGCGGGCTTGGCCGGGACCGGCTTGGCCGGGGCGGTGGGAGCCTCCACCAGCTCCCCGCGTTGGAGTCGGCGGCGGCGGCTCCGCTTTAGTCTGCGCTTCTCCTTCCTGGCGTCCCGGCGGCTCCTGCGGTTGTGCCTNAGTCCTGCACCGCCTGCCGCAGCCGGTCCAGTTTCCCGCCGCGGCGGGCGCGGGCGGCCGCCCTCCGCTTCATCCCGCCCGCAGCCACACCGCGCCTGGGCGCCGCCATCTTGGACAGGGGCCGGGCTGCCGCTTCCGCCGCGCGGCCGCCATGCCGGGCACAGCGCCCCCTGCTGGGCGCGGGCGGCTCCAGCTCTGAGGGGACGGGACTCGTGAGTGCCGCATCGGGGGCGCTCGGTTTGTAGAGATCCCCTCGTTTGCGTGTATGTGTTTAAGAATCACAGAATCATAGAATAAATTAGGCTGGAAAAGACCTCTGAGATCATCGAGTCCAGCCTATGACCGAACACCATCACAGCAACTAGACTGTGGCATTAAGTGCAGTGTTAAAGAAAACACCTCCAGGGACTGTGACTCCACCATCTCCCTGGGCCCATTCCAGTTACCCTTTCTGTGAAGAAATTTCTCCTAATGTCCAACCTGAACATCCTCTAGTGCAGTTTGAGGCTGTGTCCTCTCGTCCTGTCACTTGTTACCTGGGAGAAGAGCCCGACCCCCACTTGGCTACATCCTCCTTTCAGGCGCTTGTAGAGAGTGGAAGGTCCCTCCTGAGCCTCCTTTTCTCCAGGCTGAACAACCCCAGCTCCCTCAGACACTGCTTATAGGATTTATGCTACAGACCCTTCACCAGCTTTGTTGCCTGTTTTTAGACATGCTCCAGAAAGAAAATGAAAGGCTTGTCCCTCTTCTTACACCAGGGACTGGAACAGTTTGTCCTTCACAGCCCTGGCTGTAATCACAAGGCTCCCATGGGGCACGAGGCTCTCGCTGATGTCTCTTGAGGAGCTGAGAGACTCCAGCCCCTGGCCTCTCTTCCACCTGCTGAGACCCACATTTTAAGCCCCTTCCATCACTGCCAAGCTCAGATGTCTCTTCCTGAGTGTGCCAGAGCCAACACCCATGTCCACGGCCTTCTGTAGAGGAACTTGGGGATGCTGATGGATGAGAAGCTGTCAGCAGTGTGTCCTTGTGGCCAAGAAAGCCATGGGTTCCTCGAATGCGTTCGGAAGAGCACTGCCAGCAGGTCAGGGAGGTGATCCTGCCTCTCTACTCAGCTCTTGTGAGGCACATGTGGAGCGCCGTGTGCAGTTCTGGGCTCCTCAGCACGAGAGAGACATGGAGCTCCTGGAGCAAGTCCAGTGGAGGATACAAAGAGAATTAAGGGACTGGAGCATCTCTGTTATGAGAAAAGACTGAGGGAGTAGGGCCTGTTTGGCCTCTGAAAGAGATAACTGAGAGGGGACCTCATTAATGTATATAAATATCTATGGGAAGGTGCCAAGAGGGTTGACCAGGCTCTTTGCAGTTGTACCAAGCAATAACACAAGAGACAAAGGGCAGGAGATGATGCACAGAAGTTCCACCTGAACATGACAAAGAACTTTGTTGTGTGGGTGACCGTGCACTGGAACAGATTGCCCAGAGAAGGTGTGGAGTCTCCCTTACTGCAGGTATTCCAGAACCATCTGGATGCAATCCTGTGCTGTGGGCTCTGGGATGACCCTGCTTGAGCAGGGGGGTTGGACCAGGTGACCCACTTTGGTCCCTTCCAACCTGACCCATTCTGTGACTGGTGCCAACTTCTCTCGAGGCTTTTCCACCCTCACCAATGTGCAGGACAAGGTGATGCCACTGCTGGGGCCTGTGTCCCTGCCACAGGCATGCATCCTCCTGGCTCTCCATAGATGGTGACAGCTTGTCTGTCATCTATGTGATCAGGGGAAATTAAATGTCCCATGGCAGTTTGCTGCTGTTAGCAGGAAAACCAATTGGTCAGTCTTATTTTTAGTCTCTGCTGTGCTCCAGGCTTATGGAGCCTGCTGGGTGTGTGCCAGTCATGTCTGGCAGATGCCTGGAGTTCCCCAAAACATTTTTTGAATTTTTCCAAGTTTCATTGAAAACTGGGCAGAGGAAAGAATTTCTTGGCTGAACAAAGAGCCTGAGGATGAGCTTAGACCTTAGCAGACATGAGAAAAACACAAATGAAAGCCAGCACACGTGACCCAGTTTCAGAAAAAGGGTTGGTCTTGAACCTGCTGTGTGGACCAAAACCAGAGGAAGTCAGGTTTCATTTTGTTTGTCATGGTACTCCTGATCTGTTTTGGACAATGAAGTACTGCATAGGACTTATATTTTACCTGAAAATTTAATATGACTTTATTACTCAGAAGATTATTTTTGTCTCTCTATGCGTGTTTCCATATTCTCTGATTACATCATATGTCCTAGATGACCCATGCCTCAGAAATTCAGCTTTCTCAAGGCTGATGCATAATGAATCTTTCATCCTCACTGACAAAATGTGTTGCATTGATTTGTCAAGGCATTCCTTTTGCTACATTTTAAACTATATATTATGTTGTAATTTATTGCTGGGCCACTCTTTTTTCATGCACAGACAGCTCACATGCATTTTGCATCCTATTTATAGATTTATTGATAACAGTAATCCAGCAGCATGCCAGAATGCAAGATAAATACAGCTGAATATAATTTGAGAAAATATTAGGTGCTTTTAGAACCCTAAGATTTGCATCTTTCTTGTGTCTCATCATGTAATTTGTTATTCAGGGCAAGAGAGCTTTCCAATAATGGGAAATTTCATGTATCTTCAAAGAGAGAAAATGCCAATATTTGCCTTCTTCAATAATTTATGCCACAAAGCAAAATGTGAGGAGCATGTATTTTGCTGAACTCCATAACCCCAAATTTGGGTGAAAATGGGCATGTTACTTTTGCAAAAAATATGTGGATAGAATTATCATTACCTGTTTTTGAAGAAAAAGTACTTTCAAAGAATTAAAACAATATTTCAGACTAAATATAAATATCATAGTCAAGAAAATGTAATATTTAAAGAAATACCAATCTGCTTAATAAACTAATCCAGCACTCAAATCTACTGATGCCATATCAAAAGAAATAAATTACACCAAATATTTCAGATCCTATCCCAGAATATTACGGTTTATTATTTTACATTTACCAATTTGGCTTCAAGTACCTGGTAAATACAGTCTTAAGATCTAAAATGTGAATAAATTAGAAACTCCTGCCAAGGACTCTTCCAACATTCCTGTGTTGTCTAAATACCAGAAAAGGGAGGAAATCCAGTTTCCATTTCACAAATTTCACATTTAGATCTTTGCATCATGTGAGCATCACTTACCAAACAGGAATTTGGAATTGAGGGAACATTTTGTAATTGTTCTTTGTTTTGACAGTGATCCCACATCAGAGAGCAAGCCACGAGGGCAGGCTTCACATTTGCAATGAAATTGAGCATTATGGCATGATTCACTGGAAATGAAAGTTCATATAGAATTGTTGCTTCCTGCTGAGATGATCTTTGTTAACAGATTTCCTTTCCTATTACTTTATATTCATGGATTATTATTTCCCAGCCCTTAGCAGAACGAGCAGAATACAATTCCTTTAGCTGCCTGTCTGCTATTGTCTCCTGATCGCCTCCCACATGCCATGAAAATGTGCCTTAGTGACTACATAATGCACATAGGTAGATTCTGGCTCTTTTGTAATTTGCAGCTATTGAGGATATTTATCACCACAGGAAATATCAAAGCAGCACCAGAAAGACTTTTAGACTGAGCTCATAAGGGTTGTTCTTTGTTCTCATCACTGGAGAAAACAGCCTGGTTAATGTAAGAACATGGCTTTAAATACAAAGCCTTTTTTGACTCTACAGAATAAAAGCTTCTTGCCAGAATGAATTTATTCCAAGCACTGAGAGCCTCAGAACCGTGCAAGTTGCTCTGCCATGAGTACCCAGCACAGCATCCGTCTACTGGAGGTTCTGCCTCTCCTCATGTCATACTGTCACCACTGGGATCAGCCGAATTGAAATTTGGTCTGCTGGGAAAGATTGTCTGTGGAAGGACGCTTTTCTTCCAGAGAACATTTTCCAGAGCCTCAAAACAATACAAAGTTGCTGGCTCTTCAGATGTATTTCAGTCCCATCTATTGCAGAGGGTATTGGTAGGTGAAGAAAGTGATTTCCTTAGTGTTTTAAAGATAAATCCCTGTTGCTCAGAATCGTGGTGGGTTTTTTTTTTTGTTGTCGTTGTTGGTTTGTTCAGGTTTTTGTTTGTTTGTTTGTTTTGGGGGGTTTTTGTTTGTTTTTAGTTTGCTTTTTTCCCCCCCAGGGTTTATGTGCTAAATAATTCCTGCAGTCTTGGTCTGTAGACAGCTTAGCCAGGCATGCTGAAAACTGACTACACAAAGTCTAGAAAAATATCTGTTCTGGCACTTTCTCCCACATTTCCATCATCTTTGTGCCCGACCTTAGGCTGGTCATTTATCTTCTCTCTGCTGCCTTTGTACAAAATGAGCTTCCTTCCATCATTCTGAGACTAAAGCCACACAAGTATATCCCCCCGTATCTCCAGGTTTGTCTGCTGAGGAAGTTACCACCCACAGCACCTCTCCTTGAGGGGTAATTCCTGCCTCTTCTCTGGGGCTGCCCCAACAGATTTGCTGACCGAAAGCTGTTTGCTGAGTTTTTCATGTAATTGCTCTCTTTTAGTCCCTGAAATCAATGTCTTTTGAGTCAGTGCTCGCTGGTGATACTCCTTAAAAGAGATCTACCATTAGTTTAAACTAATTTAGGCTGTTTGATTGACACAAATTAGAAAGTAACCATGAGTATTTCACATGAAGATGTCTGTAACTTTCCCCCTCCCTCCAAAAAAGCAGCAGCTGAAAGTGGAAACCTCAGCTGGCAAAACTCAAGTAGGGAGAAGATGCATATTCACTGATTTTAATCATTAATATCTTTTAGTTCATTGGAAGGAAGGAGTGGGTACTAAAGGTTATTATTTAGATAAATGATCCAAAAGACAAGCATAAAAAAGACAGATATGCTGAGTGAAAGCAGAAACCCATTTCCCCAATCCATTAGCATTTTTACTTTTAAACTATAAGGAGATTATCTAATACGTGGCACAAGGATGACTGAAAAAATGCAATCAGATTATTTTCTTGCTATTAAAAGGAGGAGGTAAATTGCAACTAAAATGAGCTTTTAAATTAGCGTTTTGTGCACATCGTAGTTTGAAAAAAAAACCAATTGTAAATCAGAATAGCACCAATGATCAAACTCCCACATTATGGCACTTTGCATTTTTCATACAAAATTTATATAATCAAAGCTTCTGTGCCAAGAATTGTGTCTGTGGGAGACTTAGTGCTAAATGCCAACCTTATCTAATGAACTCTTGTATTGTATTGTCATTTAGAAGGCAGTTTTCATCAAAAACCTGTAAATACATACCAAGGGATCCTTTCTCCTCTGTTCTTCCTCCTTTGTTGTTAATTACTTAGTTTTAACATACCAGTTGTAATTCTGTTCCCTGAAGATCAGTCTTTGTTAGCTATTGCTTTAATTCTGCCAAGACAACTCTAGAAAAACAATACTTAGGAGTGACACTCCAGAATAAACACCCGAGAAGGCTTGAAATCAACAAACAGATTCCCTGAACTTAACAGGTACTGTTACTTTGTTAAAGTCACCTTTTACCTGTTTGTTTGTTTATTTACTTATAAGAGTGAAGACAGTGGGAAGAGTACGTGCTGTGCCACTGACGCAGGAGAGGTTGCAGCAGTAGCAGTGTGCAGTGCTACTGTTCATCCCCCTGCTAGCATTGTCTCTTTGGTACATGGTGTAAGGTGATCGTTTCCAGGGACAATCTCCAGCAGCTTTTTCGGCTCAGTGGGGTGCTCCTAGCTATTAACAAAAGTCTTACTGCATTTTTTCTGAGGCTTTGCTAAACATGCAAAATATGATGTGTGTCTGAGCCAAATGCAATGAAGCATTTGGAGGTCTCTCCAGGGTTTCAGCAACCTTGTACTGAAACAATGATATCAATTTATACATTTTGGCTGCCAGTCTATATTTTAAGCCCAGTTCTTATAAAGCATGATGTTATTATGTATTATATAGTATTGATTTAAGGTACAGTTCCTGATCAGGAGCTGTACTTACACGACCATAAGCAGAGTGCGGCAGAAGACTCCGCCTGCCACATCTCTAGTTACAGACCCTTCTGTCAAACTACTTTGAAATAGCCGCACTGATCTAAGCCTGACAGATAACAGAGTTCTTCTCCCTCAGTTTAGACAGACATCTACAGCTCAGCCAGTCACCTTGCTCTCTGTTTATAGTCAAATGGAGAGAAATAATGACTTTTAGAGAAAAAACCTCATCTAATTCATCCTAGGCTTCTGCATCAGGACAAGATGATCAGTGCCTTAGACTCCCTTAACCCAAGGTGAAAATGCTGCCTTCCATGACTGGCTTAGCTGCAGGCAATGGACCTGGAGATACCTCATTAGGTGACCCACGTAAAGGTCACGGCAGCAAAACAAAACCTGACCTCACATGACCTTAAGTAACCTCGTGTTTACACAGTTTGTGTCTGGCAGTGTCTGACACTAGATACTGCCCTAATCTACTCCTTCACCTGATGACTTCCCTTTCCAGTGATTGCCATCTTTCAAAACTGCAGTTTTGCAGCTACTTTACATCAGCCTCAATCTGCCACGCATTTGTCCAGGTAATGCATTTCCCCATGTTAACACCAGGAGTCATGGCATAAGGCACCAAATTCAAGATTTGATCAGAATGAAATGAAAAAGTTTTGAAATTGGATTGGTTTAATTTTGTGATTCAGCTACACAAAGAGGTAGCTAGCTGTGGGAAAGGGAACTTCTTCCAGTAGCAGCACAGAGCAAGATCACTCGAAATCAGTTATGAAACTACACTATTAGCAGATTACAGAAATTACTGTGTCAGAGTTATTTCCCATGCTGCTTTAAAGGAAAATTCATTATTCAACAGCTACAGCTGGCCCTTCTGTTGCCCAATCTGAAAAAGGTTTTGAAACACAGGTGAAAACAGGAACAATTACAAAACCCCTTTTTGTGTAATTACATTGTTTGTCATGAAAGGGTTTGTCTTTTTTGCTCTCCTGAATAATCTTCTAAATAGCAAAGCATGCTAACAAGTAAGTTAATGTTAAGAATAAAGCCTACACAACTGTATGTGTGTGCCTGGGGAGCTGGCTGAGTCTGCACAGCTTGAATTTTTTTTTTCTCAGTGGAAATTTCCTCCTTGTTTACTGGTGGCAAAGGTAAGAAATCTATTTTTAGGACAACCCACATTTGTCTGGATGCACTTCCAGAATGTCAGTGTTAAGCTTACTGCATCCTATTCCTCTAAGTAATCATGGGAAAACACACACTTAAAATGAGGCACATGTTAGTATCATTTAGAATTTTATGATTACAGAAATCAAATGAAGAGACAGTTTTATTCTTCATCTTATAATTGCAGTTGTAAATTCTTAACTGCAGGTGTGATATTTTCACTAAGTGTTTAAATAAATCCTCACGATCCGGGGCCCCGATCCCTGATGGGGGACTCCTGCAGCCCCATAATGAAGAAGAAGCAACAATAACAAGAATAAATAACTGTGCCCTTGGTTCTGAGGCATGTCAAGATGTCAGTTTGAATTCTGAGCTCTTTAATTAGTTCTGAATCCTGCATATGAGTGGTTCCAGTTCTAAGATCTGTTACATATGTGGGGACACTGCTGCCTGGTTTTGAGCTCTGCAGATGAAAGAGGAAGCTTGAAAGGAAGAGAAGCATATCAGCGATTTGACCATATATATTTTTTCCTTTTTCTTTTCTTAGTAGAGAAGATAGTTAATGCATATTAATACATGGCACTTGTAGTGATGATGATATCTGTCTATGGATGAGCTGCCCATATGCAGGACTTGTGTTCTTCTCTGGCATTCACAGAAGGAGAACAACAGCAGCTATGTGATCTTAATGTTCCTTTTCTTGGTAAATTGACTGTGGCTTCTTTCTGTTTCAACTTCAGTCTTGAAAGAAACTTGGTCTACACAGGACAAAAGACCAGATGTAACTGAGTTTTAGTCCTGATGTAGTAACATCCTCTTTGTAGCCTTGGGCACGCCACTTGATCTTTGAATTTTACAGCTTCATGTTTTGTTATGCAAATTAAATATAAAGATGTTGTGGTGTTAACCTGAGCCACGTTGGTGGTGGGAGAACTGTTTAGATGTTCTTCTTACAGGATGGTGAAGAGGAAGTTGTGCAAGAAGTGTTATTAGAGATACATCTGAGTAGCAAAATTCAGATACTGAACCTAATCTGGGTGTCCTAAAGATGAGAGAGCACCTGGATTTGGGGTTCGATATGACACTGACTATTTTTTAACTCACAGGATCAAGCAGTTGACCTGTTTTGTTAAAGAGTTGGAATTTTGTATTTTCCATACCTTTCACATGCCTAATTTCAATTGCTTTTTCCCATTAGCATGAAAGGTCATTCTCATTAGGAGACAAATAACACAAATTGGATGTATGCAATTTGCATATTTGAATATGCGAATGAACACACTTCCCATTTTTCTTCCCAAGGACTGACCTCTCAGTCAAACAGAATTTATTCTACTCTTAGCTGAAAGTGAACTTCTACACAAAAAAGATGGCTGGGAGTCACAGGGCATCTGACATATTTTAGTTAATTGGGATTCCACATATTTGATGGCAGACAGAAAACCTGTGGCCGGATTTCACAAGAATGAAAAATTAGAAGTCAGCCTAGATTCCAGTTTTTGTGTAGAAACAGAGGTGATTAAGTGAAATTATTAGACTTGTTCAAGGCCAACATCAAAAATAGTTTTAAAGACTCGTGTATAAGATTGATGTTATCAGCAGCCTCTTGATGCAGACTGGGAACATAGCCATGGAACAATCCCAACCTCCAGCAATAAGGAAGCAGATTCAAGGTCACTTGCAAGCTGAGATGCTTTATATAGCACATCTTAATGCTTGCTTACATTCTGGACTGACCAGAGGTTCTTGCAGTACCAAGGATTGTCCTTTTATTAGGTAATCACTATGAGTGATTATCAGATGAGAAAAACCTTGCCATCATTATCTGTGATGGACAATACACCATTATTCTGCAATAGAATTTAAAAGTATCCCCACACTTTATTCTTTAGTAACTAGATTGAATAAGGGTGTGATCCAGTATTACTCTCCAGTTCCTTCAAAAATAATTATGCACTAAAAATTGTAATACATCAAAAATTTAATTACACTAAAAGTGCTTACAAATGTTTTGTTATTACTCTGTTTAATCTTGGCATCTGCATGCCATCCATTAATTTATTTCAGTAAAAACTATAGGTCACATTGTGGAATTCTTATTATATTTCTATGTAGTCAAAACTCCCATTTTTTTCTGGAGTGTAGCTTAAGTGAAGACATTGATTTGAGCTACATGACTTTGTGCATGCAGTGATGCATCTAACAGGGGAAGATAACTAAGACAATGCATGTATATTTCCAATTTGTCTATAAAGTTTTTTTCAGTTTATAACACTTTAGCTTATTAGTTCTTGTATTATATTAAGCAGCCATTTAAATATTTTGTTCATTTTGAAATAAAGAATTTATTTGGGGCACAAACTTCAATGCTTCTCTTAAGGAAATAAGATATAAACTGCACAATAAAATGATAAGCTGAAGAGGCACAACATAATAAAATGATAAGCTAAGAGGCCCTCCAACAGTAATTAACCTATATTTTTCTTTCATAAATATTCTCACACAAACTCACATGAAAGAATAATATAAGCTGCTGCTTCTTCGTAAAGGCAAAAATACTGTTTTCAGAAAAGTCACTAGACCATGATTTAGTAAAAAAAACCAAAAAAATGCTCATACACATACCTTTCTTGAGGTTAACTCAGCATACAAATTATGTAATTTGGCTCTTGTAAAGAAATTCTCTAAAAGACACTACCCAATGCTCTCTTCTGTACAAGCTTATTTTAGTACTATAGCAGAGTAACTATATTTTGGATTTTAAATAAAAATAAGCACACACACCACACATAGATATATAAATACGCAGACCCACACTATGTGTAAGTATGCATACAATATATAAATTCATTCAATGATTTGAAAATGTACACTTTAAAATCTACTGCATGAGTGAATCTTTGAACAAACTCTTAAAAAATGCAATAAACTTGCCCTGCTGGCATTCTTCATACGTATTTCTTATTCCATACCCCAGGGCAGGAAGACTTGTCTGAAAATTATTGGTCCGTAGTTATATCTTGACTCATAAATCCTTTATGAGGATTGTGATTACAGAGCAAAAGGACAATATAGTTTCTCACATTTTCTATTACCCTCAGTACTACAAATGGCATTGGCCAAACAGAAAAACATATTTGTGATTGCTTTGAGTGTACACTGTAGCTCACAAGCATTTCTCTCTGCAACAGTGATGGCTGGAGTAGCTCCCTCTGCTCAGTTTACATCGCTCCTTCTGTTGTGTGAACGCAGAATGAACTGGCTCAGAGAATTCATTCTGATTAATTTTTTAAATTTTTGTTATTTCCCCCAGGTCTGACCAGCCATGTATGGCTGTGTTGGTGCTGCTGAGGGGTAGTGGGAATAAAGTGAACAAGAACAGAGCTGGACAGGATGAGCACTACAGCCCAAAAAGTACTTGCTCAAGTACTTCTACAAAGTGCTCAGATAAAATCCTCACTTGGGTTTTCCAGAGCCTCTATGGAGATTATTATCCTGCAGTAATATAAAAAGCAATTAGATGTAGGGAACTTGGAGTTGTATAGTGTCTGCTGCAGGATTAATTCACAAGTGCCAAATTATGTGAAAATTTTAGACCTTGAATGGACAAAATAGTTTTTGATTCAGATATTCTGTAAGGTGCTTTAGGCCACAGAGAAGGAATCGGAGACTTCCTGCAGAGCTGTTTGACAGGAAAGCTAATGTTCCCTCAAGCCTGGCACGACTCAAGGTACAACGAGAAAATTGAAGGGCTGCATCAGCAGATCCTGCTGCGTGGTAATGGTGTTAAATATGGGAGTCAGGGGCTGCAAGACAGAGGAAGGCAAGGAGCATGGCTGGAATTTCATCTCACCAGGGTGCTGCTGGTGTTTTACTCTGGGGTGTGGGGTCAAGAGAACCTGGAAAGATGATGAGCTCACTGGCATGCTACCTTTGCCACTACAACAGAAAATCCAAATGTATGTCATAGCCTATAGTGTTATTCAGGACAAGAGCAATGTTCAATAATTAATTCCCTAACAGGTTTGCAAGCAGCCTGAATGCATTCCAGACTAAATGTCACTTTGGTAACAGAGTTCCAGTAGGGAGAAGATCTATCTGAGAGAGGCGGGTTGTTTTCTTACTTTGTTGATGATATTCAGGTGTTAATACACAATGAGACAGCAAACAGGCCTGAAAGTATATTGTAATTAAGCTAATTTTGGGGCAGGTTACTGTCAATGGACCAAAGGGTGCTGCAGGCTAGGATTTAAAGGTAGAGATGATGTCAGGTTAGCATATACCCGGAGTACTGGCACTTGGATACCCTCAGTAATGACAGGACAGAGTGTGGGGTAGGGAGATGGGCTGTCAGGCTACAGAAACAGCGCAGACGTGACTGCATAAATAGCAAAGCTGTCATAAGCTATGCAGCATTGATGGTACTGCAATGAAAGCTACATCCTCTGCAATACTTTACCACTGACTACAAACTGCAGGTTATTTCCTAGGGTTTGTTGTTTTTACTATTCAGGATGAAGTGACCCTTTCATATTCAGGTTTTCCCATGTGCCTTATAGTGACTTTTAATGTACTCTTTTAATGTATAAGTAGCTTTTGGCAAATAACAACAATGCAAAAAACATTGTTTCTGTAAAAGCAATTAAGTTTTGAGGTATCAACACACATGATGTAAAACAGTATGAATACATCCCGTGAAACTTTGTTACCTTTGAATTATCTTGACAATTTAAATAGGTTATTACTCACAGAGTAAGATGAAGTATGTGAACAGACTCTAGACAAACCTTGGATTTGGAGGTTTTGTAGGACAGCCACACGCTTTTCTAAATGTTGTGTAACTTGACCTTTCCTCTTGCCCAGGATAAAGACTACAACTCAGTAAAATGGGGAAAAAAATAAAGGGGCACAGTGTGATAGTGATTTTCAAAGGGGTGTCTTATGGAATGGAATGAGGCTGTGTCAGGGGAAGTTCAGACTGGACTTCAGTTAGGAAAAGGTTCTCCACTGGGAGAGTGGTTGGTCACTGGAACAGGCTTCCCAGAGAAGTGGTCACAGCACTAAGCTTGTCAGAGTTCAGAGAATATCCGGACACTGCTCTTAGTCATATGGCTTAGTTCCAGGTAGTCCTGCAAGGAGCAGAGAGTTGGGCTTGACAATTTTTGTGGGTCCCTTTCAACTCAAAAGATTCTGCGATTCTGTGTGACACACCACATGTAAAATGTGGTCATGTAGCATAGATGGAGATGGAGTATCAGCATGCAGTATCTCTGCAGTTGCAATCACTGGCAGGGTGGGTATCATTTGAGTTTAATGTATGGCGTACAAGACCTAAAATTAGAAAGAGGAAAATATTTTAAAGAGTTGGATGAATCACAACCTATTCCCTGTTCTGTCCTCCCACCTTCGAGTATGAAATCTCTGGAGTCCTCCATTCAAATACTTAGATATACCCAAGTGACTAGAGATGGCTTTTGCTTTTATATGAGGGCCAGAGGACTATATATCATCCCAGAGACGGAGGATCCTGCCATCTTTTTCTTTCTTACTTGCAGGTGTAATTACTGTAATGTAATGTCTACTTGAGAAAGGAAATTAAACTCTCAAGAACAAATTAGCTAATTTCACATTAATGGCATGATTTTTGTTAAAAGGCCTGCTAGAGCTGAGTCCAGTTTCTGAAAATAAGTATTGTCTTATGTTATAAAATAACTTGCTCTCTTGATGTCAGCATTTCCTGATAGACCACTGGTTTAAATGGATGAGTGCCATGTCTTCTGTGGATCAATTACTGGACACTGGAGCTCTGTGAGGAGTGTAGTCTTTGATGGGATAACTGCATAAAGTTCTAGTCAGGAGATCACACCTGACGGACCTTTTTGGTCTTCCAGCCTTTGGTGGCTTTCACAATGGCAATAATCTTATACAGGAATGAGCAACTGGCAGATGCTGTAAAAGTGCATTTTATATATGACTGTTGCAGGAAGGAATACCTGCTGAAATTTATTTGCTGTGTCCTTGAACAACATTGAATTCTCCAGATTAGGTGGTGCCTGTGGAGCAAACCTATTCATTTTGCTAATGAGACAGAGGAGGAAGATAAAGATTTAAAAAATGCCTGGCATCATATTTTATTAGTCACCCAATATAATTATTGACAGGGATCGAGGATGTTAAGTTCCAGAAAAAGACTACTTATTATCTTAACACTCCTGAGATGCATTAAACACATTTGAATTTAATTAGAAAGGAGTATCCATGATTTAAGAATAAATCTTGCACCTATTAATTTAAGAAATTAAGATGATTAATTTCCTTTAAAATTTCTAGCATTTTGGATAAAAGTCCTTCATAAAAGGTGCATGGCTTACTTTCAAAGACTAAATTTATACAATGTGATTTTTGTCACCCAGACTGAAAAACGGTTGTAGTTAATACTGGATAGATTTTTGAAATGCCTTCCATGTGGTATTTAACAGTACAGGCATCTTAGTCATGATGAGTCAGATGCTGAATTTAGATAGAAAAAATAAAATATTTAACTAATACGAAATCTTTTTTTATTATTGTTTAAGGACTTCACAGTGCAACCTCTCTTCTCCAAAAATGGTAAAATTCCATTTCTCAAAACTATGTAACTAACAAAAAATAGCTTGAGGATAGTTCAGAGTGAGCACAGATGGCCCAGCAGATTAATGATTTAATTTTTTTTAAAGGATGATGATTACAGCCACGTTAAGTAGTCAGGAACTGATCATATGGGTGGATATTTGCAATTTCATCATTTATAATACAGCTAATGCATGATCACATCTTTTAGAATCGATAGTAGATTGGCAGACTCAGATGTCTAATGCAAGATGTTGACTGGCCCACAAATCAAAGGAGAGTATTCTGAAAGGACAGAGAAACACTGTAGAGTAACAAGGTAAAGGATCAGCAAAGCTCGTGGGGAAAGCCCGGGGCAGTGACGGGTGAGACTCTGCAGCCTGTGCTCTGTGTTGTGCAGATGCAACGTGGTGCCATTCACACAACAAACCAAAGTGCAGCAGGGCCCGGGGTCACTTAAAATGGGACCGTGTAGGCACTTCAAGAGTGGGAGCTAAACAGAGGCTGAAGAGAAACCACAGGAGCGAAGAGAGCATCTCTTCTGGAAGAACACGAGAATTGTTCGTGACACTTTGGTTTCAGAGACACATTTGGTGCTATTATTCAGCCAGTGGTAAAACAACATTAAAGCTTCTAATGGTTATTTGCTAACACAAATAATATTGTCTTCACTCTCAGATAACTCTTTTAATCCCCTTATGGTGTTGCCATAGAACCAACCCATGATATTGGCAAGCTCGTATTACATATGGGCAAACATAACATTTGCAACCAGTAAAATAATTATTTTATGTACTTGGTACATCAGGAACTTTCCAAAGATAAGAAAAAAAAAAGTAAGAAAAATTTATTTTGATTAAAAAACCCCACAGAGATGGTAATAACTTTTTTTAAAGGATGTACTGACAAATCACTGCTAATGCTAGTGGCCGATAACACAAAAATGCTGGGAAATACTGGAAACAGGAGTGGTAAATGACAGAGATGAGCTAATTATACAGAGCAATCTGAAATGTTTGGGAAACAGAAAACAAAAGAGGCTTGAATTCAGTCAAAAGCCCATGAATGCACCAGGAAGAAGGGGCTGAGGTCCTTTCTACAGAACCAGGGCTGTAACTGGAGGGCAGTGACTCGGAATAGAAATTGCAGATTGCTGCTGGTTGGTATGGGTGAAATTCAGAGGCATACACTATTTTCTATGTCAAGAAAATGGTTGCTATAGCATTTGGATTAAAATGTCCCTAAAATTGGCTTTACTCTCTGTAAGGAAGTAAGTGGACACGGCAATCAAAAGCACAAGGCAGCCTTTTACCTGCAGCCAGGCCTCTGACAGCAGGGAGACAGGAGTAGATACAAGTGTCTTCAATTGCACATTCCTTTTACTTCTGGGAAGTAATCATGTTTTTCACCTCTGAATCTGTGTGCTGTTTTCCTCTGTAATGATTAAATGGTCTGTAATGAGGAGCATAAAATAAGAAGGTGATTTTACATCTGTTCATAGAGTTGCTGAAACTGAGCCTAGAATACTGCTTTCAGTTCTTGTGTCTGCATTTTAATAAGTAGGTTAAAAGTTTGGAGAGAATTCAGGGATGAAGGAAAAAAAAGAGTTCATGGTTGAGAAAAATCTTTAAAGGGTAAATTTACTTAGAGTAAATCTTTTTAACTGACTGAAAAGGAGATTTTGAGGAGAATTGTGATTAGCGGGAATTAAATATTGAGCACACCATAAGGAGAAGTAATGAATTTTCACTCTTTTCATCCATCTGCTCTAGCTGAACCCCTTTCAGAGGCTGATTGAGTCTAACACTAATTTCTGGGCTAAAAACAGACATAGACTGGTGAAAGGGACACTTTTTTTTTTGTTGTTGATTTAGTTCTTTGGTTCTTCTGTAACAATATTGACCCAGACGGTAGTTCCAGAATTTTACCAATAAATACTGACTTGAGGAATCAGCCCAAACAGCCATGGGCACACAGCGTGGAACAGATGACCCTGGCCCCGTTCATCTCTACATAGCAGGTGAACTTTGACTTAGAGATGCAATGCATATCCTTGAGCATTACCTTTCATTTTATTCCTAATCAAGTTTAAGCTGCAATGTGGTGTGACTTTTGTATTGTTTTGATTTGAGGACTGCTTTGAACGCTCCCAGTGGGACATGAAAGACACATTAAGGGTGAATGGAAGCAAAATGAGTTTTCAGTCACTTCGTGCTGCCTAGATATGGAAGAGAAACTGTTCTAGCTTAATGATGTGACTTATGCTTCCTTTACCTGACAGCACTGAACTCCTGCTGAGTTTATGCCTCTGACTGTAATAAACTCTGCAGGTTTTCTGACTCTAGGCTCCTGTCAGTGAAGGAAACTTAAGGATTAGAAGGGGTTTTATTCATTACTAAATCCAGTTCCTTGTTACTGAAAGCAATCTCACTAAATTTTCTACAAGTGGACCAAGCCTTAAGTTGGAAATAGTGCAGATTTTTACTCAAATGTTAATTTTAAATGCTTGTTCAAAATTGTAATACTTTGATCGTGCTTTTTTCTTCTTTTTGGGGGGAGTATATATTCATCAATACATTTATGACTATCTATATATAAAATCCAGCACATACCTATGTGAGTCTATACTGAACTAGTTTATATCCTCTTTTTTCATGCCAAGATTGTAATTTTTAGTTTAAATTTTTTTTCCCTTAGCTGTTTCAAAAAATTAAAATATATATATTGTGCTATAATACAGCCTTTAGCTAGGGGGTTATTGTTACTGGGTTAATGCAATGAAAATACAGGCTGGGAGTATTTGGAACCAAAAAACCCCATACTTTTTTTGTTCTAAAAAAAAGGCAAAGAAGTAAAAAGTATAAGTTATGAATAGAAATGAAATGTCAGTCAGCAATATTTTAAGGTGAATCCAGATCCAGGACTGATTGAGCTGGATTTCTAAAGTTATGATGCAATTCTTGCTATGTTTTAGTTTACCAAATATAACACACTTTAAAAATTGCCCAATAAATAAACTTAATATACATAATTATGTACAGTAGAATGTTTCTTTTATACCATGATCAAGATATTTTAACTTTTGAATCTTTCTTTTTGTCTTTCATAATTGGCTTTTGAGTATAAAGTGCTGGGTGTCATCTGTGGCATGTGTGTACCCAAATTTCTCTTTAAAGTCAGTGGTCATTCTTGGCACCATACTAAAGTGGGCTTTGGGTGTCAATCTGACCAATTCTTGGGTAATATCTTGAATATAAGTATGTAAGTAGTCATATTAACTGAGAGAATAACTTCCTATTTTCTGTTTAGTCCAAGCTGCATTTGGCTGAAGGATGATTTGAAAAGAAGGTATCGCCTATTCAAATGCTGTGAGATAAATCTAGATTTAAAGGCATGGTGCCAATTTCACATTTACAGTTAAAGAGTGATTTAAAATCCACTGGCGAATTCTGAGGCAACCTTTCTAGAGAAACAGTTCCAACTTTAGAAACTTCCATCTTTGACAATTCAGATGAATTTTATTAGCTTGAATATCCCAACACTTTCTTCTGGAAAATCTCAGAGGTAACCCTGTACACATAAAACCCTCCTTGGGCATTCAGGGTACCAGGTACTTACTGGGTGATCTTGGAGCTGAAAAATGGTGTTAAAACTATGCTGAAAAGCAATAAACTGAGCAAAATCTCATAAATCTTCTCAACTTTTCTGCTGAGGGGTTAGGCACCACCAAATGTAATTTTAAAAGAAGTCTGTTTTTCATTACTGTTTTTGTGTGTTTGTATCCGTCCATTACCCGTGTGAGAAAGTTTTCTATTTACACCTAAATCAAATATCGCTTACACCTAGACCAGGTCCCTTAGGGTCACTGAGGAGGTCCTAAGAATAGCTGAGGACAGTCCCCCCAGCACTGTCTCATTCTGTCTGGGATACGGATGAAAAACACCTAGAGGTCTTCTAACCACTCTCTAGTGCGAAGTACCTCAGACTTGCTTTGGGAGTTTTATGTCTAGTATCCTTCAAGCTATTACTTTTGTACTCCCATCAGATCAATGCATGCATCTGTCAGAATTCTCATAATTTTGCGAGAGCTGCCTACTTTAGACTGAAGTTCCTTTGGTATAAATAGATTTTGCTGTGGTGGCTACTCTGACCTTCCTTTGTGATGTAGATACCTCAGAACTGAGCAGTAAATTCTGCCCAAGAAAGGATCGAAGCTATTTCCACCCCTCCCCTGCCTTTTCAGCAAATATAAATGTGTATGCTGTTTATGATGATTCATCTGCTAGAACTGGAAGAAAGAACTTGACAGTACACAGTATGAGACAAATTATGTGCTATATCTCCTCCTTAGGTTTACTTCAAACTCAGTAGATTAAAAAGAACACATATTGCCCAAGTGGAAGTGAAAGCTTCAGGTCTTTTAAATCTGAATTTCGGTAAGCTACAAAAGTACGGTTAATTTTCCTTACACTCTTCCAGTGTTTAATATGTCTGCAGATAAAGTTAGAAATGCTTGAAATGCTGTTTCTTGACAGTGGGTGAGACATTTCCCAGGTAGCTCAGGAACTAACCCTCACCTCAGGCTTAGACTGCTGGCTGAATCTCTGATTGCTCCCGTTTTTCCTCTTTGATTGGGCCATCTGATCTCCCTAGTTCTTAGAGTGGGTTTGCTCTGGTGACATTTCTCTCCTCATGACAAATCCAGTGAAGGCCTAACACTCATTTCCTAACAGCCTGGCTACAATACCACTGTCATTTATTGTGTGGGTCTTTTATATAACATGATGAAAGTTGTGATCCTGTCTGCTCTATACCAATATTTCTATAGGCAGCTCGAAGAGAATTTGGTTTCCCTGAGGTCAGGTTTGCACATACCAGACAGTTGTCTGCTCTTGCCAGCTGTATTTGTTATCATAAAAGATATTGTGTCTACCTATAACCTCGCCTTCAGTTACACTGTTCAGTCTGGACCAGCTCCTGAGCAGAGAACAGCACTAGGGTAATTCTAGTCAAAATTAGAACTAGGCTTCAACTAGAAGCCTAATTCTATGTCGAATTCATCTTGGGAACTAGGGATGTTTTCACCACTTTCAGCATCTGAAGAAGAAAAGGAGATTGCAGATAAATGTGAACAAGCAAAGAAAAAAACCCCAGACAAATGATAATATTTTCTATCAGACAGAATCAAGGGCTGTGCAGAAAACAGCTGTAAAATAGGACAGCTTTTCCCAAGAAGCAGCTCAAAGACTGTGCTCCCTGCTCCTTCAACTGTGTTTTTAATGGTATTCTGTTCCTACAGCCTCAGGGGACACCTAAAGTCTCCCTCCTTGAGCAGTGGGCTTCAAGAGAAGAGAGCACGGGAACATTTCTGGCCTGTCACACCCATGGTATGATTGTGCCTGCAAATACCTTGTCTGTATCTTCAGAAGTATTGAAAGAACAAGGGTGGAACTGTGGCCATACTGAAGCTGCAGGACGTTCTGCATCCATTCAGGACTACAGGAAATACATCAGTCAAAGATTACTTTTTCTAACTCTAAAATTTCATGAATACTTTACCATCTGCTTTTGACCAAGAAAATGGGCCAGAGGCTGGGGAATGAATAGAATCAGAATTATAATTGGCATTGACAACATGTATAATGTATCAATAGTTGTACATAAGCAGAAAGTGATGCTAGTTATTTTTGAAACTTCTTTAGACTAATGATTTGGATTGAAATAAGGGTTTGATTTGCTAAACCACAATCTATAATTTATAGTGTGTCCTAGATTAATAGTCTTCTGTGTATATTTAGACAATTGATCTACTTGCAAACTCAGAAACAAAGACGATTGCCCGTGCACGTAGAGGGAACAGGGACCAGTGGGGAGATTGTGTCTTCTCACCACAGCAATTGGGAAAAAACCTGAAAAAGCAGAAATCACTCAATGACAAAAACCTGCTCCAGGAAAGTGGAATACAAGTTTTGACTGAAGTTTTAAGTATAGTCTTTCAAACTAGAAATTCCGATGCGTTTACGTTGTTGAGTTTGAGGAGGATCAACTAGACGCGAACACCCCCGGCTCCCTCATGTTGCCCTCGCGGGTTCAGTGACAGGGGTGGCTGTCCTGCTCCCCGACGGGGGAGCTGAACCCCTGTCCACACCCGTCTCTGAGGGGCTCCGTGGGCTGCTCTGGGTGACACTTGCAGGTGACCCCCGGGGTTCAGACTGCTCTGCCGACTCCCCTCACTGGGGAGCACTCCGTAGAGCCCTGTGGTCTGCAGCTCTCTGCATGCCCATCACTGCCTCCTGCCCTGCTCCCCCCAGGAATCTCCCGTCCCGCCGCTCAGAGTGTCCCTTCTCCCATGTCCCCCGCTCCCTGTCCCCCAGGACACACAGGGGCTCTCTGCTCCTGCCAGTCCTCACACGGGCACAAACAGCCGATATGTTTCCGACAGGATGAGAGGACATAGTCTTAAGGTGCGCCACGGGAAGTTCAGGTTGGACATCAGGAGGAAATTCTTCACTGAAAGAGCGATNAGCCCCGCCCTGGGCGTGACTTCACCTCCCTTTACTTAAAGCTAAGCCACGCCCCCGCTCTGACCCCGCCCTCACCCTTCGCCCGCCCCTGCCGGGGTCGCTGCGCGGTGACGCAGCAGGAGGGGCTGAGGAGGCGCTTCCCGCCCTTCCTCCTCCTCCTCCTCCTCCTCCTCCTCCGCGCCCGCCGGACGGGGACAGAGCGGCGGAGCCGGGGCCGCTCAGTCACTGCCAGGGCCCAGGGGAGCAGCCGGGCTAC